>VYWZ01003788.1:0-18322 GCA_008711595.1 Fusarium xyrophilum
AATTACTATTCTAGCTACTATTAGGCCTATTATAAAGCCATTTTTATTCGTGGCTGGCTGGACTAGGGACAAGTATTGAAAATCATCCTTGCAAATCGGGAAAGGGAGGGGGCCTACTCAGCCCACTAACACGGCCGTTGCCGAACCAAACCTGATGAACAAGGGCCAGCCAGGACAGACTATCATGCGGTGTCTGGCTCGCCTGATGGCGTGTGGTAAACATTGGACACCAGCAACAGGACAGAGAGGTGTAAATACAAATAGGTGATATCTGTATATCGAAAGTATCCTGAAGTCACAGTATTGTAAGAAGCCTCAGTCGAGTATTGCCGGAACTGGTTATGGAGCAAGTATCATGAACTTCTTGCGCTGTCATGAGCTTCTTGTGAGAAGTCATGATGAGATTTGCTGGATGTTACTTGAGCGACCTGACTGATCTTTGAGCTTGCGGTGACTCGATGGACATTGTGAAATCATCACTTCGGCACTTAGGGAAACAAATTGTACATCTGTGTCGTGTCTGATGGGTGTTTGGCGTCTATCGGTCTTGAATTTCCGGGCCCTGCCTGCAGCAAATCAACCAACCAAAAGCTGAGCTGGAAAACCTTTACGCCTGGCGCTGTAATCACAGAGGTTGCGTACTTTATGTACAAGGCTGATTGCTATCCATACAACGGCGAACGGGTCTGGTACGGTGCTTGGGGCTCCCGAATCGAAGGCCCAATTTTCGAGAATAAAAATCGCAAGAAAAGGCTCCATCGAAGGTTTCCGCTAGGTTTTAGCGAAAATGTGTTGCCGGAGCCTTGAAACTCTATGTGATATGCCAGGACATAAGAGGTAACCCGAGCTGCCGAGCCGTAATTACCTGAGGTGGCTTCCTCGATGGCATGCCGACGCAGAGCCGTTGTATCCCCGGAACGTGTATCTCAACGCCGAAATCTGGAAACAATACCCTTCATGAGATAAAATTTGAGTACCTGAGGCTGAACTGGTTTGGTACCGCCACGGATGAACTGATTAGCCCAAAGAGACACAACCGAACTCATGAGTGGTCCTAATGAGCTAGATCTTTTCGTCGGTGACCCGTGGTCTCGGCGCATTATCAACGGGTATAGGGGCCGTCGACGGGCGCTTGTTCAATGGAGACGAGCCAAGCTGAAGGCTAGCTTGTTAGGCGTGACCTGGGTGCTGTCAAAGTGTAGTGCATAATGCAATCAGACAGCCAGGTTAAGCTGCTTGACTGATAGACACAGTCAACGGTGTCCGTAACCGCATTGTACATAATTGTAAAAAGCGAGCTCGTATTTGTTCCCGGTCCCGGTAACCGATAGTCAGCAAGGACTTCAAGAGGATGGACCTTTACCATATGCATCACATTGGTAGTTCAGACTGTTCTGGTTTGTCCGGCTAAAGGTGAGTATGGATTCTGCCTTCCCTGGCGTGATTATTGTGATCTAGATCGAATCACCGCATATCTTCGACGTGTTTACCCCAATAGTGCTGGGTATGGATTAACCTCAGAGAGATTTCGGGACAGGGGCCGTTCCGTTCAAGGTCTGGAGCCTCCCAATCCAGACCTGACTGTTTGGAGCTTTCAGATGCTCAGTCCATCTCGGTTGAGCATCATAACTTATGGGAGGCAGAAGGGGGTCGTAGGAGTGGTCTCGTGCCGTGCCCCCCAATTTTAGAACTGCATGTTCCGTATATGTCTAATGCATGTGCCAATCCTTGGGCTATGGCTGAGAATCATATGATAAGTGTTCAATTACTGCCATGCGACAAATATGGTTGGCTGAGCGGTTCGTTTCGTGGATCCGATAGCGAATATTCAACCACGACAGGAAACATCCCGTGCTACGACCGAGCGCCACAATAACGCGCCTAGCAGGTTATGTATGTACTTATCCTCCCTGAGAAAATGACTGAAATTATCGGAGCCGCAAGAAGAATAGACAAGAGGGTTTCGAAATCGCAAGCCATTGCCAAACTCGATGCATTCCTGCCATGACTCCCAAGTCTTTGAACCCGCCGTTTGCAGAATTTATTACTGTCCTTGAATCAAGGTTGTGAACAGCTCGAACCAAGGAGTAGTTCTGTAAATCCGGGTTTGGTATCGAATAGCATTGGGGGTTTCGGCGTGGGGGTCGTAGATGTCGGTCTTACCTCAATGTCCTTCGATGAGGTACGTACAGCACATTCGCCCCGTCCACGATAATAGACCGGCTTTAATGTATCTGACTCGAGGCATCGTGACATCCATTGATTAATCGACTAGTGATGTCGGAAAGGGATTGATGGATTTACTGATTCTCAGGGACAACAACACCTGTTATGTACGGATAGGTAGTACCAAGTTGAGGTTGAATAACTGCTACGGTTTTGGCTTGAGCTGAATTGGCTGTGCCTTCCGGTTCGTATCCTACGTAATTGGAGAAGGCCAAAAACATGTATAGAAGGTGCTCAACGATGACACCATTTGGCAGGTGCACATGCTTACCCTGCCGTGGCCAACACGAAACTCTTCTTAGGGGGCCATACCAATCAAGGATCTTCTGAAATGAAGCAATTCCAATCATCGTCGCCGTCTTTTAATAATGGAGATGCTCAGGTACTTGCGGATGTTTATCTATCTACAGAGTACCACCGTCATCAATTCTCGGCGTTACGACGCCACGCAGCACGGACGCTCGGTCTTTGGGAACCCTCTTATCGGCGATGAAAGACTGCGATACATTACCTATCTCAAATTTGATGTCCACGGCGGCTTATTGACGTTTCGTCGTTTCCCGTTTCTTCCGGCCCGCCAACATCCGACGCCCGCTTAACATCGCAACCTTCCGGCACATACTCTGTACGATGTACGAAGAGATGATACATGACACTTTGCAGCCAGATCAGCAGGGCAGACCTGTGCTGTACCGTAATTACCGTCACAGCACAGCACCTTTCCTGCGTCAACCGCGCCATGTCGGCTTTGTGTACGGTAACTGTGCTGAAGCTGTCGACAGGGCAGAATAGGCCTTGTTATCAGTTATCACTACCTCAAAGAGGCTTGGACCCTGCCCTAAACGACGGCATTGCAGGGGCGGTATCACTGAACGGAGTGATTGCTTGATCTACCTGGCCCAGTCCGCTTGTGTCTCTGGGAGAGGATATCCGGCTGGTCATGATCAAAGCCAGAGGGATGAATGTCATGCTACTCTCTTCTATTCTCTCCAACTCCTTTTCATTTCCCCATTATATTTTCCAGGATTTACACGCAATTGAAGCTCCACCCCCCTACGACTGTAAAAGAAGGATCATGGTCGCCCCCGTTCACTGCTGTCCCATCTAACTTGTTCCGTCTCCTTGTTACCCGCCGCCTCTTCATCATACCCATATCTTTTTTCATACATACATGCCAGGTTCGTCTGAATGAAGTGAGTCCGACACGGTGGGCGTCTTATCAGAACAGGACCCTCTTTTTCAACTTTTACATATCGCATCAAATCGCAATCCTGACTCCACCAAACGCCGCGCCGCTTGATCTGCTCTGCTTCGCGCTATCGTCTTGTCGCCTCCCATTGAATGGAACTTCCAAACCCAACCCTTGTTGAACCTGACCCTCGTGGGTTTGGACTTTTCCTGATCTCACAGCCCCACTCAACTTTTCTAGAGGCTGTACTGTATCCACACATCCTGCCGACTCGTGCGTTGTAGCAGCTCGTCACCTTGGGCATTCGCTCGACTGAACTTAGCCGTGATCCTAAATAAAAGCGTTCCATCTCCTCCAACTGATTCTTCTTTTCCTTCTAGCTCCCCTTCTTGGCATATCACCAGCCAATTCTCCATTTTGCCCCCCTTGCCCATGCTGCTTTGCAGCAATTCATAACCACTTATACGACACAATACGTTATCATGCCGTCCTTTAAGCCCTTCGCTTCAGTGACGGGGCGTAACTCATATAGTCTTTTCGATATTCGGTATGATGATCTTCAGCCATGACTTGACTCAGACCACTTGCTAACTGCGCCTATTATTCAGCCTTGACAGCGACTTCATCGTCTTCCGTGGAAGTGATCACGAATCCTCTGGTCAAGTTCTCAAAGGCACATTAGTCTTCTGTCTACAAACATCCCTGAAAATCGAAGATGTCAGACTTCGACTTGTAGGAACCCTACGCCATACGTAAGTTCTATGACTCGACTTGAGGACCAATCTCTCTAGAGGAAAGCGACTGACTCTATGCAGCTGGGCTGATCCCAGAGGAAGCGCTCCTGGTGTTTCGGGACAAAAGGTTGACAAGACGCAAACGATACTCGAGCACCGATGGGCGCCTTTTGTCGGCACGCACGGCAAGAGCATGACGCTCCCCGCCGGCAACTACGAATGGCCGTTCGAATACATGCTTCCCGGCAACATGGCTGAGAGTGTTGAGGGCATTCCCGAAGCATCCATCACATACAGACTCAGGGCAACCGTCGGACGCGGAAAACTTGCATACGATCTGCACGCCAACAAGCACCTTCGAATCATCCGAACATTAGAGCCAGGCGCTCTGGAATTCCTCCACGCCATGAGTGTTGAGAACATCTGGCCCAACAAGGTTGACTACTCAATCATCATTCCCCAAAAGGCCGTAGTATTTGGCGGCTTGGTCACAATGGAGATGCGATTCACGCCCTTACTCAAAGGGCTCGAGCTGGGCGATATCACGGCACGGTTGATGGAAGTCCGCGAGTGCTATGTCCAAGGATCAGGCTCAGGTTATGGCACTAAGGAGCACCGAACAGAGCGTGAGGTCTCGATGTGGAAGTTTGAGGTTTCGAGAGAAGAGCACTGGCAAGATATGATTGAGGATACCGGTCAAGAAGGCTGGGCGGTCACCAAAAAGCTGAACTTACCCAAGAGACTTCGCCAGTGCGTTCAGGATCTGAACCACCATGGCATCAAGGTCCGTCACAAAATTAAGCTGACCGTTGCTCTTTGCAATCCCGATGGTCATATTTCCGAGGTAAGATGATGTTCGAAAGCACAGCGAGTTCTGGTTCACTAACATCTCTCGCAGCTTCGAGCAACACTTCCAGTGTCAATTTTTATCTCACCCAACATGCCTCTCGATGAGGAGGGTAACCTCGTCGACCAGTCACCAACCACCCCTAACAACGAGCGAGAACTCTCGACGATTGCTCCCCCCGGATATGGAGAGCATGTTCTTGATCAATTGTATGAGGACGTTGACGTTAGTGGCTTCCAGACGCCCGGCTTTCAGTCAGGTGTTAGCAGTCCCTTCTACGTACAGTCACGAGCAGGCTCGAATGAAAACCTCGCGGCGCTTGCCCACAGCTTACCTGTCGCACCTGCGGCACTTTCATCTCGATTGGCCGATGTATCGCTAGATCCTTCTCGAAGAACGACCTCCTCTACGTCTCTGGGCTCACTAGGCACGCCTGGCTTCATGTCCCCCACGTCTACACCCCAAGGCCCAGCTCCGAGATCGGAGCCTGCGACGGCAGCACTCACCAGAAGCAACAGCCCCGAAGACTCATCACGCAACTCTGCTGAGCACATCGATCTCGATGTCTCTGATTTGACTGAACTCAACAAGGTCCCTAGCTACCAGACGGCTGTCAAAACCCTGGCTCGCTCACGTGCTGGTACTGGGGACCTGCTGCTGCCAGATTATCAGACGGCGCTGAGCGCTCCCAGGACACCGCCTGCTACGGATTACCCAGCAGACCCTCTGGGCACGATATCGGAGGACCAGGACGGCGAGGATCATCCTCTGCATATATCGCGCCCTTCCAGTTGGATTGGCAATGGCCGCGCTTACACGGATGATGCTTCAACCTACCGAAGGATGCATCCCTCGCAGAACCGAAATCAAGTTGTCTAGATGGGCAGCCTGAGTCACCTTTTGTTTCTTCGAATTTACGCGACCATCAATTGTTTGGGTATGTTTCATAAGCCTCACGGGGCTTGCCGGCGTTTATGTGTTTTCAACTACGGGAGGGCTCGAATCATGGGAATTATAGACAAGGCGTACTTTTGGGTAACGAGCTCTTTGGCTCGGATGATATCTACACAATATTGGGGCCAGAACAATGCATAGGGAAAACGAGGGACGAAGGATGACACTTGTATAATTAATACCCTTGAAGGATATGGGACAGCAAAGAAGAATGATGAACAGTGTGTTCAAGGAAGGCATATTCAGACTGAACTAGGTAGCCAACGACCAGTAAAATCCCTTGACTTATAAGTTGACATGGAGTTACAGAAACAGATATCTTGAGATGGTGAATGGTTGCTACTATTTGTCGACAATGACATAGGGGGCGTTTGCGATCTGGTGGCGAGTGAACGAAATTCTTCGGCACTCGGTGACGTCCGAGCAAAAGCTTGTTGGACTGTTTAGTGCGTATTCTTAACTCGATCTACCGGCGACAGTGGTGGTTTGTTGGCGCAGCTGCATCGAGCGAAATTGGAAGAACTTATGTGAGTTTGGCGAAGAAGAGGGAGTTTTGGTGATAGAAACTTGTTGTGGATAATTTGTGTCTACAGGATATTATGTTTCGTAATTCATACCTTATAGTGTCATTTCCAGAAAAGATATATAGCAGCGGTATCATGATCAGGGTATTGATGTTTCGAGAGGGAGAGGGCGCCGAGGCCAAGCTTCGAGATAAGACACACACAAATCGTTGCATCTATACCAAGCTTGTCCTAGTCGTTATGTCGGTGCGACACAAGTTCAAGGGACCACGCCCAGGATCTGCGGCAGTTTGAAGTGCGCGCAATTGACGTCATGACCTAAGATATCAACGCGACTCTGGTGATGGTTTGTCTTGGTGTTGATGGTAGTTCTCGACACACTATGACTGTGAGGGATAAGGGATAGATTGACCTGCCGCTAGTGACTGGATTGTCGGAGATTTGGTGCAGAGTGATCAGCCTGAAGAGGAGGAGAACAAGCATCTAGATGATGCTGGTGCGGGTGCTGGTGGAGATCCTTGGATGGCTGAAACTGGGACTTTTGAGGGTATAAGTTACAGAGTGAATATTGCATGATCTGTTGCACTGTACCACTTGAAAGACTCGGCTACCAGTTACATATCTTAGGCAGTAACATTGAGAATGATACGCACTTTTGAGACCTAACGTTAGCATTTGAGCTCAGTAAGACAGGATATTGAAATCACTAACTCGTACTAAAATATATCTCGATCGTGCGCACCCATTCTCACCGACTTGGCACGGTAGACCACCTAATTCTACAGTGCCTGCCTTCTGCTGGTTGGCCTCTTTTTTATTAGCGCTGGGCCCTTCAGCTTGTCTCAACAACCCCTCCCCTCCCAACTAAAGTGGCCTGGATCTCGACGTCATATGAGCTCTCCTGGCGATCATCTCCAAGTTGTAGCCTGATGATCTAATAACTTTTAGTTGATTGACTCTCGGCCAAGAAAAGCAGGAACTACTGATTAGTATTCAACCTCTTTATACTCTGTCCCTGTCCTATATAAGTGACCCTGTGATCTTCCCCCATTTCGACCCCTGCAAAGAGCATCAAAAAAAGAAGCTCATAACCCTTGACTGTGATACCCCCTTCCCCTCCTTGGCTCCTCCCTTCCTCCCTGTCTGCCAAGCTCGGCCAGTGAAATCTAATCTCATATCCATATAATAATCCTACACATCGTCCGTCGGCCCCTTGGACGCCAACTAGTTACACCAAAACTCTTCATATCCCATCACCCAACATGGCTTCACCTACAACAACCGACTTGCCCTCGAGGGCTACTACTGGCTTCAGCACCGTCAGCGAAGATGCCATTCCCGAAGTTGATCCCTCAACCGTATGTCACCTGAGGTCTCCCTGTAAAGCATGCAGCTTTGGGGGAGATTTGAGCTGACCTCTTTATGAATAGACTGCCGGTTTACTTGCTGAGCGACTCCAGGCATGGAAACATGCTGTTGGCTACATAGAGGAGTACATGAAGGCCATGGAGAAGATCCATGGCCACCACGCCAAAGAATATGAACGGGCGCTCAAGGTGAGCTTAACTCGATTCCAATTCTAACTTCCCTCGCTTCAGTAGACCCTGGTCACTAACTCGAGGCACAATAGGCCATCAACAACCCCCTCAAGGAGGGTCATCACTTCGACCAGAGCCTGGGCGGCGTCGCCGGATTCTTCGAGAACATGCGCTCCAACACGCAGTCACTCATCAACACCAACATCGAAACCGAAAAGAGCATCAAGGGCTCTGTCCTCCCCGTCCTCGAACGCCTGCATAAGGAGATCAAGCACAAGGCCAAGGAGCTCGCCCACGGCGCCGAGAAGGGCGCAAAGGAGGTTGACAAGGCTCGCAACACCACACAGAAGCAGATAGAGCTGCTTGGGCAACATGCGGCCTCTTTCGACTCTGCTGGAGGTCACCTCAGCAGCCACGACGACCCTTATGTCGTCTACCGCGGTGTCCTGCACCGTCTCAACAGCCAGGTCATTGCCGAGAACAACCACCGGAATGACCTGATTGCTGTTCAGGACAACTTCCAGAGCTTCGAGGCTCACATCATTGAGGTTGTCCAGCAGGCCATGGAGGCCTTCACACAACTTGCTGGCGGCCAGGCTGACAAGACACGCGCGCTGTACAATGACCAGCTCTCGGTCATCCAACGTGTCGCCCCTGACTTTGAGTGGAATGCTTTCAAGGCCCGCAGTGCCGACCGCCTCGTCGACCCCAACGAGCCCGCCCGCTCTGTTGACGCGATCCAGTTCCCCAACATGGATCACGTTGCGACCAAGGCCTTGATCGAGGGTTCCCTGGAGCGCAAGTCGCGCAACAAGCTATCTTGGGGCTACTCCACAGGCTACTACGTGGTCACGCCCTCCAAGTTCCTCCACGAGTTCAAGGATTCGGATAACAACCGCCAGGACCCCAAGCCGGAGCTTTCCATCTTTCTTCCCGATGCCGTCATCGGCACTGTCCAGGGCGAGAAGTTCAGCGTCAAGGGCAAGGACAAGTCCAAGACCATGAGCAGCAAGCTTACCGGCTCAACCGAGCTCAACTTCAAGGCGCACACAGCTGCCGATGCTCAGAAGTGGTTCCAGGTTCTCGCAGAATGTGGAAAGAGTACAGCTCCGTTGAGCACCGGCTCCAGCCCTGCAGGATCTACGCCCACGTCGCCCAACCCTCAGGCCACGGCTGGCCCTATCGACGCCAAGGTCCAGTCTCCCGTGGCTCCTGCCACTGAGCACGGCGCTCAGGAGGCTGGTGTTGTCGGCGGCGAGGCTCCTGCTGCCGCTGCTGCCGCTGCTGCACCAGCTCCCGTAGCCGCTCCAGCGGCAGCTGAGAAGAAGGAGACGGTAATCTAGACGGACGAAGGGTGACAGCCATTAATGGCGTCTGAGGCCCTGCACAGTTCATCTTGATGGAGGGAGTTCTCTATACCCAGTCCTGCATACACAGGCAGCAATTGTTTCTCGTCTCTTGATTTGACTGGGGTTCAAAGTGGGGCTGGCAGCGGCAGGGGCATCATATTGTTTGGTGGCGATGTAGTTGACGTGGCTTTTGGTGGTTTGAGACGAAGACGGTTGAAAAGAGCAAGTCAAGATTCATGATCAATTTTTGGAATCTGTCCTTGTTGCCTTGATTATCATTGGCGGCTTCTTGGACCGCGGCAGGAAGAAATTAATGCGGATGTGCTTTGGATGAGTCGTTCTCAAGTTGGCTTATGCCTATATACCTACTTACTTGACCTGTATTCGAATTACATCATACAGTTTCGTTTCTACCCGTTGTCTTTACAGTGTTCAGTATGATAATCTAGCCAGGATCCCGTCTCTTTGGGCACAGTAGGACATTGTCAGCTGTGTTTCCTCTCCCTCGCCACCTGGAAGGTATTTATTTTGCTGCGCTCACAACTGTCAATCGATCGACAAGACTATCCTTGACTGTGATGCTGTGATTCAGATGCGGCAGATATCACCATGCATTACCAAATCACAAAAGGCACTGCATGTTGAACCGGGGAACATGGCACGTATGTACATGTGCCGCGTCGCAGAAGCCCAGCTGAATGGGCACGCACGTTGCTCAGTGCGAGAGTAAGCATGGCTGGCAAAGTGTATTCTTGGCAGTACCATCGCAGGGCGCGGCGATATCAATGCATTGTCAAGGTCGTGGAGATGCGAACCAATGGCTGTGAGAAACTAGGTGACGATGACAAGGTAGAACAACAAGTGCAACTGACGCGAGGAATGGAAGTATGTATGTAAGAGACCGACCGATCGATGACAGAAATGAGGCCAACGATGCACAAACATGCATCATATGTACACAAACAGTCTAGTGCAGTAACAGTTACAGCTTTCATGTCTTGGTTGCCAATCGTTTCGGCTATCTGAGAGGCTGGGTATAAGCCACCTGGTTGATTGTACAGTCTAAGTCACGCGCTTGGATGCCTCGAAGCTCGAAGACGGAGAAGAAGTAGAAGACGGGTGGGCAGCCGAGGCGATCGATCCTAAAGTATGCAGGCATTGGAGCTACAGCTATGGGGCTCCAGAAAAGTGAATATGAGACGCGTATATATGAGTTGTCGAAAATTACGAGATGTGCATAAAATTATCTACACTTTCTTTTTCATTCTCTTTTTTCAAACAGTTGAGCCATCAGCAAGTTGATAGTCCATCACAACTGTGTGCATATGCATGCGTGCCGTGTGCGTGCGTGTGTGTGCGGGCGGAATAACGCAACCCAACATAACAGCACAGCACAGATGAGGCTGAAGGACGAACTATCTGCCTGATTCCTCACACCCTCTTCCCAGTTCCCTCCTCACCGCCTCTCTCGTCGGGCGAGTCCAAGGATGCAATCGTTTCGGAAGAAATGTAGCACGGGCTTCAAGTACATTCACTATCTCCGAGTCTCGTCATCCGTCATGAGCAGGCACAGTTGAAATAGGACTTGCCAAGTGTCTGCCTCGCGGACGCCTTAAACGCCTCTTGATTGTACGGGCTCTGACAGACTTGCTGCGAAAAGAGTACTGCAGCACATGTACCGAATAAGGCTCTGTCAAGCAACTGAAAAAGATGATAGAAGACCAGTAGATTGGCTTGGCCCCCCATGTTCAATGAACTCTCTTGTCCTCCTCCATTAGTCTCGTTTCCCTCGCGTCTCCATATCCTAGGGAGGAGGTTATACAGAACTTCCCATCACCCTCAGCTTCAACCATCCTCAGAACCTCTGACACACAGCAAGATCACAAACACCCAATTCACTTACCAATAGGGGAAAACTACTCGTGTACCACTGGCTTGTACACCTCGATGATCTTCAACCCTGTTCCTGCTGCCAAAGCCTTCGTTGTCCCGGGCTAGGAGCAAGAGACATCGGACACAAACAACACTTAGCAACCCAAAGGCCAGCCAATCTCATCCCTTCTCCCTTCAACACCCATCAAAAAGCATCAAAATAATCCAATTCGCAGCCAAGATGATTGCCAAGCCATGGAAAAAATACCAAGCAACTATCACCAAGTTGTACATAAAGGAGAATAGGACACTCAAGGATGTCCGCGAAATTATGAAGTCGAAGTACGACTTCGACGCTTCGTGAGTTCACTTCCTATACACAAAAGACACAGTTTGTACTGGTCTTCAACATCCGAGACGCTGTGAGAGACTACCTTGCTGACTGCCGTCACAGAATCCGCTCATATCGACAGCGTTTTGATATTTGGGGAATAGGCAAGTATACTTGCAGGAAACGAGAAGAGCGCCGTCGCCGATCCGTCAACAAGAGCCTGTCTCTCTCCCCATCTCAGTCTCTTGCAGACGTCCTCCTAAAACAGGAAGAAACAAGCTCGCCGGCTTCCTCGTTAGGCTCCAGCCCTGTAGGCCGACGCTCATCAGAGCAGAAACCTCTGCCTGTGCTGAGGCAGCCCATCCTCTACCAGAACTTTTTCCAGGACCAGATGCGCTCTCAAGACGATGCCCAGGCAAAGATTATTGCTTCCCGAGCGCCGTTGTGGGAGCGCCTAGACATGGACATGCTTCGCAGTTCCCGCAGTTCCCAGAATGCTCAAGCCATGTTGCCATCGTGCGTAATATCCCTCTGTTTAGTGCCCGGGACCAGATCACTGACATGGCGTGTGCAGCATCACGCCAATCCAGTCTTGTAACGAGGCTTCGAGCTGGCCAGTGCCTCGAGGCTCGTCATCGTATCTCAACAGCCCTCCCCAATCCTTTGACCGACCACACTTTGAGAGTACGGTTCCGCGGTATGTACCTTACCAGCCGCTGTACCATCGTGACGCTGGACTCCGGTCGGGCTTGCGAGCTCCAGATTTGTCTGTGGGCAGACCAAACCCAGGGGGTCTGCTTCACCACATGGTTGGCTATCACGGCATAGCAGGGGCGTAGAGCATATGTAGACGACAGACGGTAAGGATGAATTCGACTAACACGATCTTTCCCGTGGGGACGGGACATGTTCGAGGATAGAGAACATTGTTGGGTCACACACTCCTTTCAAGAACGTTAGTTCGGCAGTTGGGACAGTTGATCTTGGAAAGTCTCATATTAAATATATACGTTATCCTATCATGGATATTATTCTAGCTTATTTCCACTTACCGGTACTCTCAATTGATTTCATTGTTTTTGTTCTTGCTTGGTGATAAAGCGTGAAGTGATCAAGCTAGCCTCTATCCTTAGGACAAGAGTACGAGACAAGACATGCTAAAGCTTGTCGCTTGACAATTTGGATATCCAAGGTACGGTGTAGCAGCTGACCATGCCGTCTACGATAGCACTCTTGTGAAAATGCTTTGACTGTAAATGTGAACCTTGAAAGTCATGTTAGTGACTTGTCATAAATGCATTGATAAACGTCGAGAGAAGAATGCAATAGGAATTTCAGGATAAGGTGCCTTGTCACAGGCGTTATCGTCCAAGCAATATGGCTACGTCGACCGTCGTGATATTGTAACATCATTTAAGAGCGATTGAGGAAACAGAAGACAAGAGAAAACTGACCTAATGCTGTGATCAAGCCCACGACGGAGTAAGTGAGGAGAATAGTTGAGTATGCTTTCAAAATGTCAGTCGCTATCGCTGAAGAGGCTGCATTGACGTGTCGTGAAGTGTCTCGATCAGGGGATAGATGAATTGTCGTCGTAGCGCGAGCTCGGACATATGCTTGTCGTTTTCATTTTGGATCATCATAGAGACGATGTGGAATGCGAATGCAGGGATGAGTCGGCTACTCACGTCTTGAATATCTGAGAATTGGTTAGCACAAGTCGCCTAGTGGTTGCGAGCAAATTTGCAAAAGAATCGCGTGTCAGGAAATGCATGAATGGTAAAGTGAGATTGTGTCTGCATCGAAAACTCGTATAAGACTCGTCATCTAAAGGGCTCATCAGGAAGCGAGGATGCTGCTGGAACATATGAAAATTCACTTACGGTTAAATGGAACCAAAGAAGCCTGAATGCTGGGATTGAATGGCAGAGTACTGGCACTTGAGGTGTGTTAGCCTCAATGGCCCGAAAACATCTAGCAAGTGAAAGTAGATGGTGACGAGTCAGTGGGCGAGGTTTTCTAGGCCTGCCGCAAAGTGGCTTTTCTTGCTCACGTGGTATGTTTCGGAGCCCAGTGCCGCTTCATCATGAAAGGTTCGGGGTCGGGTCGAGGTGAGATATCGCATACCTTGCTAGTAAAAACTTTTCTCCGGTCAGTGCAAGCTACTACATGCATGACAACAAGTGTGGAGAGGGAGTCTCAATCAGGAATAGCCATTTTATATCGTCAAAGAAGAACTCAGCCGGTAATTTCCAGCGTATATTGTAAAAGAAATGATCATCACGAGAGACGGGGTAGGATGCGACGGGAGACACTGTGTATGACCGTACCATTTCAGCCCATATCGAGCGTTAAGCAAAGCTTGAGCATTCTCGCAATGATCCACCGCTTGGTGATGAAAGAGCTATTCGAAGGTCAGCGCGTATTCGGAAATTGCAAAGTGCAAAAGTGAAAGCTAGATCAAAGTCTTTCAGACTGACGTGTAAAAAAAGAGGTTTCATTCCATTTAGGTCAAAGACTCTAGTTTGCGGTGTAAAGTGTCATCAGGAAGAAAGGAGTAGCCACGCAAGATGTTGCGCCGTCTAGAACATACCTCAGCTTGATTATTTGTTTGTTGTTGTGCTGTTGAGAAAAACTGAAGAAGCTTGGAAGAGTGAAAGTTTTTGTAGAGAAAAAGCTCGGACAAAAGTCGTAATGTGGGGGAGCACGGACCCTAGTTCTTCCGCCGCCGCATCCCGTCTCCATGGCAAAGCAGAAGTACAATGTTCGGTGACGAACGACGAACGACGACCAAGAAACGGTCCACATCGAGAAAACTCAGTGAAATATGGATCTCTGGATCTAAGATTGCAGCTCTCGAAGTACAAGGGTTTTGGTGGAGTAATCAGTAACAAGAATTGTGGTTTGAGATTTGGGGAGGTTGGTTAACAAACTGAAGTGACCCTGGCCTCTCTTCATCCTCGATTATCATCACGTGATATCGCGTTCATCCTCACGCGCCTTTCGTGAAATCGAGTCTGTGACGCCATTACTTCCTCCATACCGTCCCTAGACAGAAATACCAACCATCTATCGTATAGAAAGATGCCTGAGATCGCAGAAGGTCCGTTTGGGACCCAAGTTCCGAGATGAAGATTCCAATGCTGAGCCTGAAATAGTTGCTCGTATCGTCCATTTCCTACGCCTTCATGTGGTCGGGAAACGCATCGTATCCGCCTCTGCAATAGATGACAAGAATGTGTTTGGCAAAGTTGGTACAAGTGGTGAGGAAGTAGAAACTGCTCTGAAGGGGAAGAAGGTTAGGAATCGCCTGCTACAGTTCGCGTTCATCATACTCATCATTCTAGATCGTTTCTGCAGGAAGCCAGGGGAAATACTTCTGGTGAGTACGCTCACGGCGTTGTTCTAGGATCAACCAATTTACCAACGATAGGATCACCCTTGACAAGCCTCCGCATCTGGTAATGCATTTTGGAATGACCGGTAAGCAAGTCTAGCAAAGAAACGAACCCCACAAAACAATACTAAGTCAAAGGGACAGGTTGGATGCACATCAAGGATGAACAGACAGCATATACCAACTACTATAAGAAGATGAAGGAGGGCGAGCACGAACAATGGCCGCCCAAGTTCTGGAAGTTCCAGTTCAAAACCGAGGGTCCACCTGGCGTAGAAGTAGCCTTCACTGATGCGCGTAGGTTTGGTCGCGTGCGACTTGTCGACTGTCCCGGAGACCAGGTAAGGAAGCATTCGCCTCTGGTAGAGAACGGACCGGATCCGGTTGTCGATCTTGATCGTTTCACCGAAGATTACTTGCGTTCCAAGATGAGAGCCCGTCATGTCCCTATCAAGGCCCTCTTGCTAGATCAAACGATGATCAGTGGAATTGGTAATTGGGTGGCCGACGAAACACTTTACCAAGCTAAGCTTAATCCTGAGCAATACTGCAACCAGTTCAACGATGCCCAAATCGCCACCCTCTACGAAATGATCCGCTATGTGTGTCAAACAGCCGTCGATAAACTGGGAGACTCAGATGAATTCCCCGAACACTGGCTCTTCAACTATAGATGGGGCAAGGGCACAAAGGGCGCAGCGACCAAGCTGCCCAATGGCGAAAAACTGGCTTTCATTACAGTTGGCGGACGGACAAGTTGCTATGCGCCTGGCGTGCAGAAGAAGACGGGAAATACATCTCCCGGCATCAAAGAGGAGCCTCTCGAAGAAAAGGCCGAAACTAAAGCTCCCAAGAAGTCAAGAAAGAAGTCACCAGAGGCAGCCGAGGAGAACACCCAGCCTTCAAAGAAGAAGCGCACAAAGGCGACCAAGAAGGAGACGAATGGAGACGCCATAAAGACAGAAGATGCTGCCGAGGAAGCACAGCCAGTCGTCGGACGGAGAAGATCCACCCGCCTCAGGAAGTAGATGCCTGGTCTTGGCTTTGAGAATGCAAAGGATGAGTGGCCAAATGGTCGAGCTGGCTTGTTTCGTCACACCGCATGAAGTCTCACAAACCGTGGCCTGGCGTAGGGTACATAGATCTTGGAAACTTGACCGAGTTCTCCAAACTTATGGAGCATGAAATTTACATCAACACGATATGGAACTGCATAAACTAATGACAAAAAGCAGATATGATCTGGACCTGAAGCTGCTGCGAATTACATAGTAGTCAGCAACGCCAGCTTAAGAGCCAGAAACAAGTACGGGTAAGAGGAGGGATATCTTTCTCGTTATCTTTTCAATCGCCACTTATCGGGACGCCACGAAACCCAGTCTATGAAAAAATACCCCCTAGGAATCCATAAACAGATGCAAGAATACAGGAACCAACTGAAGGTGGTATCTTCAACCATCAACCACCCTGTGGATATGTGTGAACATGAATCAAGTAGAGCAACCAGCCACTCGCCCGCCATATTCCCAACAAATTCTCCTAACAATCATTTCCTACGATAATGTCGGTTTAGTTGCCATTGGACGCAGCGCCATTGGCCTCGAGCTTTCCCTCAGTCTTCTCAAGGTAGGCGACCAGATCAGCAATGGTGCAGACCTTCAAACCCCACTTTCGAGCGAAAGTGATGCAATCCTCGCCTCTCAACATGCCATGGTTATGACGAAGAGCCTGGCCAGGGGTTTCCTCGCCGACGTCGACAATTTCGCAGATAACCGCGGCATGGGCCTTGCCAGCTAGTCGGCAGAAGTCAACAGCAGCCTCGGTATGACCCGGTCGCTGTCTAACACCACCAGGGCGGGATCGCAGGGGAAGGACATGGCCTGGACGGCGGAAGCTATCAGGGCGTGCGTTGAGGTCGGCGAGTGTGCGGCAGGCTAGAGCGCGGTCGCGGGCACTGATTCCGGTTGAGACGGAGGGGTCGGCTGAATCGACTGAGATGGTGTAGGCGGTGCCTCGAAGGTCCTGGTTGTTGGGGACCATCTGAGGGAGGTCGAGAGAGGTAGTGATGGCGGGGGAGAGAGGAGCGCAGACGTAGCCGGAGGAGTGGTGGATAAGGAAACCCATCTTCTCGGTTGTAACATCTTGAGCAGCAATAATCAGATCGGCTTCGTTTTCTCGTGAAGGGTCATCGAGCACGACGAGGAATTCTCCATTTCCTGTCGCAATCAATGTTAGCGCAGTGACACATGAGAGGAGTATAGGAACCACGTACGGAATGCCTCGATCGAGTCGGGGATCGAGTCAAACTTGTTCTGGGGGATTGTTGCGGGCATCTGGAGGTGTGATGGGGAATAATGGCAGAGGAATTGGACAGTGCAAGGTATGGAGTGTCGAGAAGCAATTGGTATCCCAAAGAGAAAGCCTTGGTTCTCAACCTCGGCGTGTGACTGTCTGTGAATGCGACGTTTGCGAAGGGACGCACGAGGGGAGCGGGTTCGGAGGCGGAGACGGAGGCGGAGACGGAAGCGGCAGGCAAGGAGGGGTAACGGAACTGTTTTGTTTACTAGGGAGCCGATTAGGTGATTGTGGAGCACCAAGAAGAAGTTGAGTAAGCAAAGAATTGATTGAGAGAGGAAGTAATGATTCAGGCGATGGACAGCGAACTGCAACTATCAAATATGCTCGGGTACGGCATACAACCTTTTTCTCCAAAGCAAGCCAAGCCCCGCTCCGCAATCCGGTCTTAATCACAGCCGCGCGGTGAATTTCCCCCTCGCTTCCTTACGATCGAGCCCGGCTTATCCGGTCTAAGTAAGCCCAAATCCCATGAAAGCCTATCTGGATGCCGAGTTACTTTACCCTCAGAGCCATTGGTCGTGAACCCGCGGTGCATCGTCGACACTGATGGGCTCACATGTGGGTGATTCGAGAGGGTCTTTACTTGATCGGGCAGTTGAAGTCATATTCTTCTGATTGTGATTGGTCAGTCATGGCTCGCTCATTATCTCAGCTTTGTTGAAGAAGTTGTCAGACTGAGGAATTGCGAAACATCAGTCAGCGAGAGACGATAGAAAGTCTTGGACTTTGGCAGAGCAGTAGTGGAACCGATGGCGGAACCGTCCGAGTGCACCCTGCGATCGAATTGAATCTTGTCATCGTTGACTTTTTTTCAGGGTCTATTGACACTATATTTTCTTGCTTAGCAGACAAACCCGCATAACCGGTGATGCGTTTAAGGTCACGTGCTATCTGCATAACCGGTTATTGAGGCTATATAAGCTTCTTTATAGCACAATCTATATAAGTAAGAGACTACTAGTCAATTTGTATACTTTTATCGCTATTATTAAAATACCTAGGT
>VYWZ01003794.1:0-13832 GCA_008711595.1 Fusarium xyrophilum
TTTTTATTTTTTATTTTTTATTTTTTTTCGCATTCTTTTCATGCTCGCTTATCCACTTCCTCCCCACAACTCACAATCGAACACGGCACTGCTAGTTACAGCATTGGATCTAACCGTCGACGTCATGCGGTCTTGATTATAAACAAAAAGTCCACCCGCTCAGCACATTCAGTACCACGTTGACGTCTGAACTTGCTAAGCGAGTGCCAGTTTCACCGTTCGGCACTTTCTCTAGTCAAACTCTGTTATCTTTGGTCAGAAAGAGAGAGAAAAAAAGTCAATGGAGGACCAAGGCTAGGGCGTGTTGTTCAAGTGCATGGACAGTGGAGTTTAAGTGCATGGACAGTGGAGGTTTAAGTGCATGATGGTGGTGATGAATCCTCGGGGCGGGCACCTCAGTCGATGACACCAACACGCCTAGTTAGGTTGTTAACGCTGGAAAGCGAAAAACCCTGATCGTCAGAAACGCGTGCTACTGTAGCCCTGCCTACACCTACTCTGTACGCCGCTGAGTGATCCGGAAATAGATTACACGCGGCGTGGATAACACTGCCCGTCCCTGTCCCTGTCAATGGCTGAATACGTAAAATCGAGTCCATGACCTCGTCTTCGACGGGAGATATGCATGTCAGTCTTGTCTGTGTAAGTGCTTTGTTCACAATCGCATCAGAACTAGCCAAGACATAACTATCTCATCAACTTTTTCGATGCAACCGCCGTAGTGTATGTACTGCAATATGTGCAAGGCAGGTGCCTCATTTGATCAGTATTCTCACATCCAGACTGATATTCAACCTTGATAAACAGACGCCGAAGATAAACACCTTGTGGAGCAAACGTGACCTAAAACGGGCATAACGTGCTGACCTGATGTCATGTTATGAACTTATGATGGTAACAAGGCGAGTCTGTTTCCCGACGTTGCTGGTTGTATGTGGCCTGCAGCAAGCCTATCTAGCTAGATCTCACCTCAACCGAAACAGTCAGTGAGTGACTGAAGGTGTCAAAGCGGTTTGTCAAAGCGGTTGGTGAACTCGGCAACTCGAAGCCGAGCCATGTTTTATTTTTCGCGATGCGGGATGATGATGATGATGATGATGATGATGATGCTGTAGTTATGTCTTCCCGGGGGACCATCACTGGTCCTATGGGATCTTGTCTTCCTCAGCCGCGTCCCTTGGCTTCCCCCTTTGACCAGGTTCTATTCCATGGGAAATCTTTCTAGAAGGCCGCGGGATTAGCAGTGCACGATACCCCCATCGGCACCGGAACGGCAATGGTGGATCTATCAGGTTGAAGATATCTTCTTGGAAGCAGTAAATCGGCCTGTAAGAACTGTCGGAATCGCTCGAAATTTGACGAGTTGGGCACTAGACGTTCCCCATTCATCTCATCACCATCACCACGGACTTGAACAGCTCTTCGGTGCCGAAGTGGGGGGTCCTCCTTTTGTTCAATAAGGCCAGCCAACGGTGTCACTACTGCGTGCTTATCCAGAGAAAGTTTCCATGATATCAACCCGAAAAAGCCAGAGGGCGTGAAATGAGGTCAGCGGCTTCTCTGATATTCAGGGCCGTTGGAGAATCGACTCGCGCTACGACTCCCATAGGCTACAGTGCTGACTGGCAAGGCAAATGGACTTCAATATCGCGACCTCCGTGCCGAGGTGTGGCCCGCCCTCCCAGTCGGTGTTTAAACCCCCGACAAGAGCCCGTCGGTTTTTTTCCCCTGCTGTGCATGCAACGCACCGGCTCACATAACGGATACACGATTCGAGATTGCAAGTCTTGGGTTATGTGCGTTTTATTTCCTCGGGCCCGCTTTCGGTCACCTGAAAGGTGAAGCAACCCTTACGCTCTTGGAGTAACGAGGAAGTTGGAACGTCATATCCATCCATGTTCGCTTTAAAATTGAACAAACAACGGCATATGGATCA
Organism: Fusarium xyrophilum; assembly: GCA_008711595.1. Classification (NCBI taxonomy): domain Eukaryota; kingdom Fungi; phylum Ascomycota; class Sordariomycetes; order Hypocreales; family Nectriaceae; genus Fusarium; species Fusarium xyrophilum. The sequence goes on from VYWZ01003794.1 coordinate 1,937, forward strand.
CAGTCGGCATGTCGAGAAATGCCTCAATACCCATGGCACTGCATCAAATACATGTAACTGAACCGGACTGGACCGAACTGAGCCTGTGGTCCTGAGTGCGAGAGCCCGCTTACACTTACACCCCCTTCTCCATTTTCGTTTTCATGTTGCGATTATCAGACACGATCAATGCCTGGCAATCTCCTTCAGATGGGTACGGACCTAACGTTAGTTGCTCGTGATTATTCATCTCGATGCTGCATGGCACAAGCCCAGGCCCCTCGTTACTTCTTCACACATTACCAATCTATTCATGTTTCCAAGCTGTCGTCTTTCCTAGCCTCTTCCTTTGACATTTTCTATTTGCCTCACTAAACTCTTCTAGGACGCCCCACAAGAGGCTCTCAAGAGGCTCCAGACTCCAGAGCCCCTTGGGTAACGTCGCATGATATGAGCCTCGAACAAGCCTCATGATCTGAGCTGAGCTTGGCGTTGTACCCTGATGGAATGTTTCATCACCAGAAAATCTCTGTCTTCTGCCACTTTCACAAGGAATCACAAGCAAATTCACAGGGCCATGGCTTTAGAAATCTCAGAGTTCGTCGGCTAAGCCGATGAATATTACCTTTCTAAACCGGGTCTTTCGATGAATCTCTTGAAAGGATGGGACTCAATGGGTCATCGAAGCTCGCCACGATTCTCGATTCTTGTTCTACGGGATTCGGTGTTGAGGTTTTCCTTGTCTGTAAGATAAGATAAGCCCTAAGTTGGTTCAGCCGCAAATTTGGTGTGTCTACCCATGAATCAACCCGCCAAACAGGAACCAACAACAAGGCGTTTCACACAAGATGGAAATCCTATGGAACAACTTCAAATAAGCCTCATCCCCGAAAGGCTTCCGGCTCCGATCATTCTCCAGTAACGTCCGGGCTATGGGTCCGATGCTGTGGAAGTATCGCAACGTGAGTGCGGATCCTCCTCACGAACCACCCCCGGAAGCCTTATCACGCAGGGCTATGTCTGGCTTCTTGTCTCTCGCCTTCGAGATCGCCTGCATCCTCATCTGGCCAAGAGACTGGTTGAGCTCAGATATTGCCTCTCGCTTGAAACTATGGGGCTTGTAAATCAGGATTCTAATGGCGGAGCTTATGAAAATCTGGTGGTATTCTAGAGTCCTTACCAGTATATCCTCAGTTGAGCAACCGCCTTGATCACGGATGACAGTTACATCCCACGTTCATTTCGGATCGAAGATATCGAATCATTAATTCATCAAGGAAAAGTGGATGCAACTTGGAAAGGGACATCTTTGTCGACATGATACCGCTCTTGAATCACCAAGCTACAACAACAGTCATGTATCTGTGAAGAAGTATCAAATCGCCAGACTACTTGATTTACTACACATCATTGTACATGGTAAGCCGGGGATGCCCTTGTTCGCAAACAGCCCATGTCCACGCGGCACTCGGCAGATAGTTCATGAGGACTGCGGCTTTGTGGCCATAAGATGCAGATTCGAATAAATTTGGATCGTGTCGGCGCACTTTCTCTACTGCATCAGCGGTGGCCAGTGCAAGGAAGTGTTGTCGATTAGGTCCGCGGGGAAGCACCCTACTCCGAGGTCAGTCACAGCCGAGGTCTACTCAGGATATCGCGGTGAAGGGAAGGGGATAGGGGGTTGAATACGGGGGAAACGTACAATGAGTTTCCAAAAATTCCATGGCACAAGCACGGCTCCTTGGTGAGAAGACCATGTCTCGAGGTTATGCTCTGACCTTTCTCGATGGCTGAGTCGATACGATCTTACAAGTCAGGGAAATACGGGCGCAAGGACGTTAGCGAATACAAGAAACCAGGGGCACCATGGCACCACCCACCGAATGTGACTTGCGCCTTTACCCTCGTTGAGGCTCCGCAGGCTCGACGGCCAACTCCCGTCGGGACCCTGAAGCTCAAGAAGCTTTTCCACGCGTCGTGCAAATTGTGGAGCGAGTGACGGGTTTGGAAGAACGAGCTGTGTGATGATACCTATGTCACCATGAGCTGCTCCAAAGCACCTCTTCCCATGCCACTCCCAATTATCCCTGCCGTCGTTATCAGTGGCCATGATACGCTCTGTAAGTCTCTTGAACGGAAATTCAACGAGATTCTCACTCCTAGGAACCCAGTGTTTCACCATACGCAACATGTATAATGCACCTGCCCGCCCATAGGGTATCTCTGATGGAAAAGCATCTTCCTGGGGGCTCGTATAGAGACCAAGAAGTATTGGCATATTGCTCAGGAAGGTTATCAAGTGGTCATCTTCCTTGGTTATGCACGCTCTCACTGCTTCGAAGGATGGTTTCTCGGACGACATGCCGCAGTTGCCCTTCTCCAGGACCAACTTTCCACGGTTTCCTTCCAGGTAGCGTTTCGCCTAAGATAGCAGGTCTTGGCCAGAGATTTTCAGATCTGGGTATAGTTCGGACAGTTGAAGGAACAGGTAAGCAAGACCAGTGTACCCGGTGAAGAGACCGCCAAGATGGCGTTCGTGGTAGACCTCACGAGGCGGCGTATGTCTTATGACGAGTTCAAGAGCATATGTGAGGAGCTCTTTGGGATCCGAGCCGAGTTTCTGGGGAGGCAGGTTATTCGAAATATATCGTTGAGTCATGCTGGCGGCGATGGTATATGCATTCGTGAGTCTCTGGTAAAGCTATCGAGAGCGGCTCGCGTTATCATTATCTGGATGAGGCTGTCGTTAATGTTGGGCTCGACATGATGTTATACTGGTACGCACGCTCCTAGTGACGCATACCTTTCATCTTTTGGGGATGATCAGCAACACGTTACCATGTAATTGGAGGCGGGGCAAAAGACGAGGCTCACGCGACAAAACATACCACCAACGTGCAAAAGAATAAATAGGCTGCCCAGACACGACAAAAGAGATTATAATATGCTCAAAGGCCAGGTTTGAAACAGGCCTGCTTTATTCCAAGGTCGATCTCATGACAAACAGATGTCAGCGTTAGCCGGAGCCCTACGATGAAGCTCCGGAAACTTGGGGCCGATGATGGGTCATGAGCGCCCGGCGGAGGTGGGTCCATTTCTTCCGGCGATCTGCAAGTTGACGTTGATGCGACGTGGAGGGGGGATACAGGATTAATAGGCCGTTCCTAAGAAGAGGAGAGAGAATCACTTAGCAGAAGTACTGCATGCAATATATACATAACTGATGAAACTCTTACATCAGAAGTTGTCAAAAAGCGCAACATACACATCATCGTCACTAGGTAGGCAGCTCGGAGTTACGTAGAAGCCTGGGACGATTTAAGGTAGCCCCACTCGTAGGGCCTTGAGGTGCCAATGACGACATCGATTAGAGCTTCTCTCTCTTGAGCTTCCATGCTTTAGGGTGGAATGTCAAACTACAAAGCGAAGCATATCACCTCTTTTTAACTTGGCAACATCAAAGTGCTCTAATAACGATTCGTTTCTGCACACGATCACCAGAATCGCAAACTTACTCCGACTTTCGCATTCAACAAACTACCATGAGCGACACAGCTGAAGCTTCGGGAGCTGATCACCAGCAGGAACCCACCAAGCGTAACAGAGTGGTTGACTCTGTTAGTGAGAAAGCTCAAGAGGTCTTGTACGTATAGATTGCATTGATTCTCCCTTTTTTTTATTCCTCTTCTTCTTCGAGCTGACAACATCACTAGTAAGGAGGACTATGCCCAGGCTCGAGAGCATGCCGCCAGCGCTGCCAAGAGCCGATCCTATCTCTACCCGATCAAGGTACAGTGTCTCCCCTCTTGACCCCCAGAGAGGTCACTTGCTAATGCAGCACGTCTTGGACAGGGAATTTTCTACTTCGTCTCCCATCGCTCACTGTGGAAGCCATTCATGTCCAAGCTCGGTCCGCTGGTCCTCCTCTCTACCGGTGTCATCGGTGGCATGTTCTTCTTTACATACTTGCCACAGCTCGCCGTACTGTTTTTCGTGAATGGCCCTATTGCGCCCTTCTCTGCCGTTCTGTTGGTTCTCAATGAGAGTACCACCATCATCAACCTTGCGTCTCGCAACTACCTCCTTCAAGATGCCCTCCTGGATGTGTTTGATGGTACACTCCTTGCCCGTGGAGATACCCAAATCGTGAGCGAGGGACGAGAGGTCAAGTCTGGGTCAGATCCGATGCAGAAGCTTGGCAAGATCATCAAGAGCCCCTTTGAAAAGTTCAGCCTCAAGGCCATTGTCCGCTACGTGATGTACCTGCCTCTGAACGCCATCCCGGTTGTTGGTACGGTCATCTTCATCCTCATTCAAGGTAAAGATACACCATCAATAATTATATCACTCCACTGACCACACACAGGTCGCACTCGAGGTAAGGGAGTTCACGGTCGAGTAAGTCTATTAACTGGAGTTTGACCAGAGCTAACAGTGTTCGTTCTAGTATTTCCAACTGAAGAAATGGACGCAGCCCAAGAGAGAGGATTGGCTTACCAAGAATGTTGGCCCCTACACGGCGTACGTATTTATCCATCTGCTTCCTGGTTGACCCCAGGTAGCACAGTTGAGCCAAATTTAGCTAACTGAAATGTGTAAAAGATTCGGACTAGTTGCCACTCTTCTCGAGATGATTCCTGTTGCTTCCATGTTTTTCACATTCAGTAACACAGGTAAGTCTGAAGCGAGCTCGCATTGCGCCAAGCTAACGTCAACAAGTTGGAGCTGCCCTCTGGGCTGCTGATATTGAAGATAAGAATGCCTCGATGACTGATGGAACTGCCCCTACTCTGCGTGAAACCGCAAAAAAGGCCGAATAAGCGCATTTATCTTCGCACAACAGGCTAAGCCTCAAAGCCACGCAACATCCATGATCTGCGAGACATTGTGTCCAAAACACGAGAGCAAGATTGATGATCTGGATTTGATTCCGATATTCTGAGGGGTGTAGGTTTGTAAATTATGAGGGATGCATGAGGCAATCACGAGTTCCTGCCTAAGGTACCTAAGGCACCTAAGCTTAGAATACAGGCGAGCGCTTTCGTAAGCCCAATACAGGAAGGAATGTCCATTAGGTAGTTACATCAGCCAGGAAGGAACGAATGGTCTGAAAGAGATGTCTTAGGTACGTTGAGGTAGTCCAAGGTTCAGGTGCCATTTTCCTTTTTCGCAAAACTTTCATCGTCTCGATTTGTCTCATGCTTTACACGTCAACGTGAGCCTCGCAACTATTCCCCCTGTTTGAATCTCCGAGTCTTCGCTATTCAAGATGAAAACGCGCCAATGTCTGAGTCTTCGCTTAAGATCTGCTCTTGAGAGCCATTAGGTTCAGAACTGGAACCACTATCACTTTTTGAAACGTTGATCCTCTTTCGAGAAAATGTCAACTGCGAGCCTTGACCCTTATCGTTGTTCTTGGTTTGACTGATAATGCCACGAGACGACATCTTCCAAGTTTTCATTGTCACTCATACCTAGTTATCCAAGAAAACGATGAAGAATCAGCGCTCTTCTATACGCCTGGACGCTCAGCAAAGACAAACTCAACGCATCACAGAACATTTCACCCCTGATGCGACCCGACGGCAAGCTGCATCTTGTTTCGTTGCCGAGGCTCGTCACAGGTGCCACGTCTGCACGGATGGCAAGTCATAAGTCTGGGACTCTGGCCCCCGGATTGTGAAACCTCCAACAACCAGGCCGTTGATCCCCAACGGTCAAAGGCCCGACGTGGTTTGTGTCCCACCGCTTGACGCGGCCAAGATCTCGTCTACCAACAGTTTACCAATGCAAGTTAGATCCCGCAATGCGAGTCAGAGCGAGATACGGCCGTACGAGGATTAATCTCATACAGGTCATGTGTGACCTGACGAGCCAGCGAGTGTCTTCACTAGGGTGAAATGGACAGCTCCCAAGCAAATGATGACTTGCTTGTTCTCGACATGTCTTAGAATATGATGCACAGAATACCACTGGATATCGGCAGGAATAGGCTGGCTCATACTCAAGTGAGATCAATTCCGGAAGCCATCCCTTTTGTGTTGTTTCCTCGAAAAAACATGATGGGAGATGAAGGATGGCCTGTGGCATGGCACGTAGAAACAATCACCGGCTGATGAAGCAGAGGCGGTAGCAAGGACACTTTTCACATGGAATCAAGCGACAATACAACCCGAAACTCAAGTCTCTTGTCCTAAAAGATGGAGGGGAAAACTGAATAAGCATCGACAACAGCTGTGCAGACTCATCCCCATTGTATCTGCCTCTGTGTCATAAGAAGACGGAACTATACGCCTGTCCGAGATCCAGGGATCGCTTCCGGCGGGAGGAAGGCAAGCAACCAGCCGGGCATATGTTCTATGGGGTACCAAGAGGGCTATATACGACCATCAACAACCGGAGCACCGCAGACGACGGTCCAATCTAGCAAAATATATCCAAAAGTCGCCATCGCAATGACACTGATCCAAGCACTTGTAACCCATTGGACCTGAAAATACAGCTTGTACGCTCATGCTGGGCAGGCTTTCAGGGGTGAATTCAAATATCCAGCACTAGAGGGTACGTTCCACCCATAAGGTTGCAAGATATGTCCCCCTTTGCCAGTCACTGGCAAAATTCTTGTGACAGCTGCTGCCAGCTGCACACTTTGTATCTCCTATCTTTTACGCTATCCGTGATTCACTCACTCCTACGTATGCCTTGAACTGCTTGACTACTTTTCTTCCTCATTCTTCTCAATTCTCCTGCCCTTCTTTTCTTCCGCTTCACAAATCTGGCTCTCGTGTTCTCCTCATCACCTCGAGGAAGCATCAAGGAAATAATTTCCTAGGAGTCGACAATCACTCGTTTACCTGTATCTTTTATTCTACTATCGACTCATCCACTCGTTGAAACACTTCTGTAATAAACTCTGTTCACCGAATCGTTCTGGTGAGTTCAAAAAGCAATACCTGCGTTTACTCGAGGACGAACAGTATTCGCTGACCCAAAGAACCAACAGCACTACAACGTTTTCATCATGAGACCACCTAACATTCCTTTGTTCACCGTCCTATCGGTGCTTCTAATGCTATCTTGTCTTTTGGGCAGCGCAGCCGGGCTTGGTCACCGGCAGCATCGGAGTGCTCGCAAAGATGGGCGCGGCAATACTTTCATCGAAGCTCGCAATCCCTTGGGTAACGCTCTTGCTGATGGTTATGGTCCACCTCCTCCCTATTATACGGGGGAACCAGTTGCTCCAACTGATTTGACTTCTCGCAAGTGTTACGCTCTGACTCAAGCTCCTCCTCAAATCTAACATTGTCAGATCACACTCTCGAGGAGTCCACTGCAAAAGAAACTCAGACTGGAGCTTCCCAAGCTAGTGTGACAACTAAGTCAAATGTTTCTTCTCACTATGATACTGTCTATTCTGGCAGCTCCTCTGTCTCTGTATCCTCAGCACTCGAGACCGGCACTGCCATGATAAATGTCGGTTCAAGCGCCAAGGCTGGCAGCACATCCGGCTCCGAGGCATCATCGAGTGTTCACTTTACAGCTTCGGGCTCTTTCCTTGGGACTGAGACTTCTGGTGCTGAAACTTCCTCAATCTCACTTGGTCAAGTTTCTACTATTTCGGGTACTAATTCTTCATTGACCGGCACGTATCCCTCCGCAGGCACCTCATCACCCGGGACGGTAACTGAATTGCCTCCAGGTTCTGCCTCATCTGCCACAGTCTCTGGTTTCTTTAATGAAACAAATACAATCACTGAGAGTATCTCACACACACAAACAATGTCGAGTGCTGAAGCTTCAGGTGATTTCACTACAACGGAGCTTACTTCCCGCTTCGAAAGTAGCGCAATAAAGGTTGGGTCGACAACGACGACGACAAAAATGCTTAATGTTACAGTGACAGTCGTGCCCGGTTCTTCAATTGGTATTTCGTCAAGCCCTCCATCTCTGACTGTCCCCATGACTGCAGACGAAACCACGACAGTCACAGTCATCCCACAACAAAACTCATCTGAACTTTCCACTGGCGGTCTTGCTACTGATACTGATTCGGCGGCGCACTCAACATTGGGCAGTCTGGCCATTGAATCAACCAAGTCTGTCACTATCCAAAGCACTCTAACCGAGGTAGCTATTTCAGAATCGACTCAAAAGTCCACCCTGGCTTCGAGCATTCCTGTCAATGGAACTGTGAGCTTCACTACTAGTACTACTGCCTACTTCACTACAACAGTTGGAGTTCCTGTTTCATCTTCTGTTCTGTCAAGTTCATCTGGCATTTCAAGACCTACTGTTGTTGCTTCTGATGACTCGTCGGGGGCTGGAACAGGAGACTCGTCGGCGATCATGGCATCTATCACTGTTGCCTTTTCCACCACAGTTACCACGAGCAAGACATACACCGCACTCAACGCCACCTCGCCAGCAACAAGCTCTTCTTTCTCTTCAGTTTCGACCTTCGTGACTAGCGCGAGCGTTGGTGTTTCCGAGTCAAATATTGCTACAACCTCGAACCAAATGTCTTCAGAAACTCTCTTTGCATCAACAGCTCTACCCATCAATGCGACTTCTGACTCATTCACCAAGTCCTTCGTTGTGACTACTGTGTCTGAGAGCTTGATTATTACTATCTTCCCAGGCGGTATCGTTCCAACCGCGAGCGGATCAAGTATGATGAACAACTCTGTCTCTACACAGTATTCCACATCTGCCCCTTCGCGCTTCAATTCGTCAATGTCCATCAGACGGACTTCATTGTCTTCTCAGACAGACTCCTGGTTTGACTGGCCGACTTCGGCGCTGGCGACTTCACATACTTCGGAAGCAACTTTGGAGGTTCCGTCACTTTCTTTTCCAAGCTCTTGGCTCTCGATCATTACCACGCCAATGACGCCTCCCAGTGTGTCGACAACGTCAACTCGAGGCCCAACTGATGGCTCAGCACTTGGCAACGTAACGGTGATCAAGACAACAATGACTTCTACCATCACTAGCAGTCTCGCACCAACAAGCCCGTCCTCGCCTGGCAACGTCACGGTGGCACATACCACTAGTGGGTACAACTTTTCTGAAAGTGTGGGATCCAGCAAGAGCGCATTCAGTTCTCAGTCGACCTCTCTCGACAGCTTTTCTGTTATCAGTACCGTCATCATATCTAAGCAGCCTACCAACTTCCCCTTTCCAACCAACACAAGCTTGGTTTGGCAGTCGGAAACATCTTCAGCGTCACTCTCTGAATCTGGCAAAACCACCGGCCCCAAAGGCAGTGATGCTACATTCTCTGCGACAACAGCTGGGTTCAATGGCACTGCTCCTTATACTAACTCGACTACCATTACGGCCAGTGAAACATATACTTCAAGTAATGGGGATGAGACGCCGCCCATAATTACTGCAGGGGCCTCTGCGTCGTGGAACACGGCTAGCAGCGCTCAGAGGTTCACCAACTCGACTATCCAGACAACAGTTACCGCTGCCCGCACTGGCTCTGGTCTAGTTTCTGGATCGCAAACTTTGAGCGACACAGCTGCCGTCACTCCACAACCGCCCGCCTCGCTGAACGTCACACTCACCACGTTCACAGATGTGAAAGCAACTATCATTATACCGACTTTCTCGACGACATCTGAGAGCAATTCACTCCCAACAGTATCGAAAAGCACGGCCCCCTTCCCTCTTCCATCAAACACCACATTGACGGGAACCGGCGCTTCCCTTCCACCAAGTATCACCATTACCGGAACCTTGGAAGACTTTTCAACATCCATTGTGACCATTTCACCATCGGTCGGGACAACCTATCACACTGTGAACATCACAGTGGCCGGCACCACGACTGATACTTCGGCGTCTGCTTCGGGAACAAAGGAGCCACTCTTCCCGGTCTCCAACTCAACGAGTCTGGGCACTATCAGTCTCTCGACAATCGCTTCATGGAGGCCAGACCCCGAGCCATGGACGAGCTGGCCAACGTTGAGCCTCACGAATGAGCCAGGTGTCTCCAGTTGGACTGCAAATGGCGAGATTTCAGAATGGACGTCGTACACTCGAACTACCACCAAGTCTTTGACTCCTACTTCAGTAGAGCCAAGCATGTCCGACTCTTCTGTTCACAACCTCAGCAGTGCAACCTCGGGGTCAACTCCTTATACTCGTACCACGACTGTGACCCTCACAACCACTTTGGAAGAGTCCAGCACTTCCCCGTCCACGAGTGGCAACAGGAGTAGTGCAGCCTCAGAGTCCATTTCCTATACTCGTACAACAACCGTATCCCGCACTACGACTCTGGAAGGGCCAGGCGCGTCCTCGTCTGCCCTCAACAGCTCAAGCAGTGGTGATTCGTTGTCAACCTCATACACTCGTACTACGACATTGACTCTTACAACTACTTTGGCAGAACCCCCAACATCTCAAATATCTGGGGCTGCAGTTACAGATTCATTAGTTTCCACATGGACTAACGTAACCTCCGGAGTCACTGACTTCACGAGCGCAGAGACTATCTCATTGGCCACCGTTACACCGACGCTCTCCGGAACACTGACAACTTACTTGACAACTGGTAGCGCAAAAGGGGTATCGACCAGCCTTGAGAGTTCCGTCTTGGCACCAATCCCGGTGGGCAACTCAACTCTATCACAGGCTTCTGGGAGAGCATCTTCGGGAATTGATACTTTGACGGGCACACACTTGTTGACTGGCTCAGCTGGAACAGCTACTCCATGTGAACCTACATCTACTAGCTCATCGACCGGGACGGAATCAGTGTACGATACCCAGACCCATACAGCGATTCCAGCTAGCACCGATTGCTTGACTGCAACGAATCGACCAGACTTATCGTTGTCGTACGTATCGGCAGTAACAGCCACTGAAGACGTCTCATCGACCTGCAACACAACAAGCAGCACGGTGCATTGGTCGAACATGACTCACACATTTGGTGTAAAAGGTTTGTGATATTCTTGATGGGTGAAATCACCACACTAACGAAGATCAGATACTGAAACGAGCACCCACCAGCCACTAACAACATTGCGGACAGTCACAAAAGCGCAGACTGGAGAAGGGTCGGGATCAGCTGGGGACGATTATCCCACGCCCACAGACAGGTTCCCCGAGGATCCCAACTTTCCATGGGGCAATGACTCCCCAATCCATCGTCATCAGAACTCGTCTGAGCTTAGCCCTGGCGAAGAAAACGGCGATGGCGATGGAGGTCTGAGCAAGAGAAGCAACTGGCGCCTGCGGTGGGAGAATGTCAGAGACAAACTGGAAGGTCTCTGGCTTGGGCAGGCTTTGAAGTCAGAAGACTAACTAAGTCTCAGCAGGAAGAAGGCATGATTTGGATTGTGTTTGTGAAACATTCCCTGATTATGAAGCATGGCATTAAGGGGGTTCATTTCTTTCTACGGACATGTTGGTTTTCCCTGTATGGACTCCATTTCTATTCTAATTCAGCCCTGTTTGTTGGCTTCGATTTCGACTTCGGTACTTCGGGCAACTTTAGGGTCCGGTCAGGGATCACAGTGGTCAGACCAGGCCCAGTCAGGGCAGGGAGGCTTGGTTTACTGCGAGACGAGACTTGCTATGAGTTGGTTGAAAACACAGACGTCACGGATGTGTGTACAAGACTTATATAGTTCATGCTATTAATCGTGTCGAGATTATAATAAGTATCGTTCTTCTATCACCAACCAACTCATCTGGTATGGGCCTTTTTGATCGCGTGCTTTGTAACAGATAGCTGCCTACCTATGGATGGATGTGAACGTGAGACATGTGAGTGGATCATTGGTATTCTTGGCTGGTACGGAGGTCCCTGCCAAAAGTTTTATCTTGACCCCCGGTCATGCTAAATGGGGCTAAAAGCCGCTAGTGCTATTAAGAGTGGATCAGTACTTTAAAAAAGGTT
>VYWZ01003798.1:0-10493 GCA_008711595.1 Fusarium xyrophilum
TTACTATACTAAATCATAAATATAACTATAGATTATATAATATTTACAGAAAACTAAAATTCGTAATATGCATACTGTTAATGCTCCTTCCTGTAATTAATTCAAGGTTCCCGCTGTACTTAAATAAAAGTGCTTGCTATAGTGACGTATCACAACGTAAAACGCCCTGCAATTAGTATATGATATAGAGGTTTAATGTAAAAAAATAGTCTTAATATAATATTGATATCATAATATAGCATTAACTCTGAATCTAGAATACAGCAGAAGCCTGTGTAGCGCACTGTATATAAATTAGCCATATCCTAATAAGATAGCATCGTGCTACTCTAAGAAGGGTATTTTACGGGGCCGTCCCAGAGTTGTTGCTCTTTGCACACTTTAATATATGCTTAATAGCCCCATCTTCAAAAACACCCCCTCCCGCGTACGTAGAGAGGGCACACAGAAACAGTCGGTGGCTGATGATAAGGAGATCCATAAATGATAACGAGAAAGTGAAACATGCTCTTGAATTGCAGAACTGTGCTTTGCCGTGCTGTCATTTTTGCTTCTTTCTCCCGCAGACCTAATGTGCTTGTCAGCGGCCAAGCTTGGAAGCTTGCGAACCCACTGGAATACCGGCCAAGTCAGCCATGGGCTGTTGGACGGGTTCAACGGATAAGAGACCGCCAACAACACCTTGGAGTATTGTCTGAAAAGTAGTTTAGGGAATCTTTCGTATGTATCGTGCCCACAACGGACATGCATCGGAGATATTATATGTTGTGTCCCTAGTGCTACAGCGCTGACCCAACTCGCGAAGCCCCCAAACACAGCTGGGAGGATCACATCAGTAGTTATCGACCAAAACCAACATGAAAACTGGCTCATCAAGGAACACCCCATGATGGACATGGGAAAGAAACAAAATGTCAGATACCCTTGTCCCCCTAACAGCCCTGCAACTGCAGAAATTAGAGTTGCCGAGCGTCAATCCATCTTAGGACGGCTTAGCTATCCTTATGCGACCAACAACAGGAACACATCAGCGCCCCCTTTCAGATGTCAAGTCTCTATTGGGCAAACAAGTCTCGTTTCAGAAGAAGAAGCCTAGAGCGGCGTGGGGGAGGGGAGGGCCCGAGGCTCATGATAGGACGGGTCCGGGCCTGTCCCCGGTTGTCCCAAAGGCCAAGTCTAATCAAGCCATCCATGTGCCGGAGTTGCTCAAAGGAGACAGGCACAGGCACAGGCACAGACTAACAGGACTCGTGCTGCATGTTCATACCTATCGCCTATGTACTCACCCTCACTCACAATGTCGCACTCATCTCGGGGAGTATGTCGATGTGTCACCACCACAAGTTCCATCCCTGGATCTTCACCACCCAATCCACCCACTATCACGGATTCTCAGCTGGAAATGGTCAAAACTCCCACAAGCACCACTTATGTGCACTTCGGTACCTCTCCAGCACCCTGGCGCCTGTGGCAATGCCTTGGAAAACAATAACCGCACCTCTAGATTCTCGAGTATTCTAGTCACTGACAGTGGTACCGCGTTTTGCAGCGGCTGTCTTGTCCGTCCTGCAACGGCTTGATCTTAGCGATGGTTACACAGAGCGTGCTACTCCTAGTTTGGCAGAGCCTGCCGTGCCAGAGCAGATGATATGGGTAATGCCTAGGAGAAAGCCACCGGCGATCCGTAGTCCGTCTCTGTTTCGACTCGTGCAGTTAGTTACTGTCTTGTGTCTCACGAGGGAACCCTGGACTTCTTGTCCCATCCAATGCTCCGCCAAACTTCCATGGATCTGCCGTCGAGCACATTGCCCCAAGCCCTTTGTCTCTATCCGCGGCAGTGAAACCGATGGCCTCAGCCTCTTTTCTCTTCTCCTGGCTAGGAGTGGTGGTGATATTGGTATGAGTCCCATCTATGCCTGTCAATGTATGCTTTCTATGGATGCTTGATCTGCCCCCGGGATCACAATGGCATTTATGGAAAGGTGATGAGCTATAGAAAGACCTCATTGTGCCCGAGGACCGGGGCTGACACTCAGTATCCGCCACAGTTGGGCTGCCCTGATGCGTTTCCATGCGTATCGACTTAGCCCTGTGCTCATCTCTGTGACGACTTACCTTACTTACCTTACTTGCCTTACTTTAGTTTCTTTTGCTTGCTTGTCCACTCTTTGGTCCTCGTCCCTTCCCAAATCCTTTTATTATCCTGGCTGCTTCTAGTCCTCTGCCACCTTTTTCTTGCAGAAACTCTGATTGTTGACTACCGCTAAAATTACCATTTCCCTCCGCCCTCCTCTCTCGGCCGAGAAACGGTTCGATAGAGGACGTGTGGTGGTAGAGCTGCCGCGAGGAGCCGCGGTGATCTGTCGAGGTGAAACAATACCTCAAGGTATCACTACCAACTTGCTGGGTTGCTGAGGAAGCTTTACTGTCTAGGTGTACTTATGGCTCGGAGTCGGGTTAGAGAGGAATCCTCATCGTCTCATCCCGAGAGAGCGGGGGGAAGAGCACAAGCACATGCACAGACACAAGGGCAAGTAAACTCGCATGTATCCTTTACAAATATGAACCATGCGTCCTCTTCGTCGTCAAGGAATCAAGCAGCAGCAACACCGACAACAGAATCACAAGTACAGGCGCAACTACCTGCTTCAACATCGACGACTACGATCCTCCCAGTAACTGAACTGACCACTCATCCGTCTTCTATTCCCCACCCTACCATCGTCAACACTTTTAATACCATCGACATTCCCTATACAGAGAGCTCTTACAGTAGCAGCAACGTTTCTCCTGCTTCAACCAGTACCCCGGCTACTCCCATCACAGGTGCCGGTAATACTGAACGTATCGCTACCACCAGAAGCCCATCCGTCTCTGCTGCCAGCACTTCGACTAGAACTACTTCAGTCGCTTCGACTACCTCAGCTTCGTCCGACCTTGTTGCACCATCAGCAGCCCCTCCAGCTAGAGCAAAGCGTATCCGGACAAGTAAGCCAAAAGTCAAGACAGGATGTGCCAATTGCAAGTTCGTCTCCCCAATCCTTATCCCCTATTTCTCAACCTTGGTCGTGCTCGGGTGTAATGGTAGCCAAAATCTCACCTTTGTGGCATTATAGACAAAGGCGAATCAAATGCGACGAGGCTCGTCCAGCTTGTACGCAATGTGTTCGAAGCAACAAAACCTGTACAGGCTATCCACCCCCTAGTCGCAGTTCCCGTCCATTCGAGGAGATCCGGATCGCTCCAAAGCCGATGCCAGCATACGATGCCCAAGCATCTTCGAGCAATTCCATTGCTCCTCTCCACGGCGACTACCATCTCCTGCCACGTCGGGCCCAGCGAAGGTCAATTTTGAGGACTACATCCCCAGGGACTACTTCAACGTCACCCACTACTTACCATCCATCCTCCGTTATGCAGATTCAACCAAATGAATCCTTCTACTTTGACATATTCCGCGCCCACACTGCTAACGACCTTTCTGGCTTCTTCAACAATCTCTTCTGGACGTACTATGTATTGCAGGCGTGCCACTCTGAAGATGCCGTCAAATGTGCTGTTATTGCACTGGGTGCTCTGTATCAGACTCTCGAGCAGACGGCTGCCCTGGATATGCACAGTGGATCGGAGATGCGTGGTGACGCCCGTGTCGAGCTTGTCAGGGGTCATTGGCAAGTTGCCATCAGAAGATATGGTGATGCATGCAATGCTTTGGTGAAACTAAACACCCGAGACCAGAGATCACACAGGACCTCGATCATGGCGAATGTGCTTCTGGCTTGCTTTGATTCCTTCATTGGTGATCACAGGCAGGCCATTCACCAGATCCAGACGGGACTTGGCCTGCTCGACATCTTCCGCACTCAACACAGACAAAGACTCCCTCCAGTTTCCGAAAATTCGCTGGAGGAGGAATTGGTTATCATTTTTACCCGCCTGGCGATTCAAGCAAAGTCCTACGATATGGCATTCCATTTCCCCCAGCCGTTCAGTATAAGGCTCAGCTCGCAATCGCAGACACAGTCTCCTGGTCCGAGTGACACAACTACCCCATCGCAAGAGGAGCCCTTCTCGATCCCTGAAACTTTTACATCTGTTGTCGAAGCTCGGGTAGCCTGTGATGCGTTGAATGCTAGAATCATGAGATACATCGAGGAGCTTTTCGCCATGAAGACCGACCTCAAGAGTACCCTACCCCCACCATGGCTTGACTATGGTCTTCGTTTCAAGGATTACCTGGACGCTTGGGGGAAAGCGTTCGACAACCTGTTTTTCACACGGCACAATCCTTCTGCCAGCCTTCAGGAGAAAGCAGGCATTGCTGCGCTGAAAATGCTGTCCACGACCTCAAGAATCCTGTACCTCATGATGTTCAGTGACAAGGAGTCTGACTTTGACAACTTCCTTCCTCAGTTTCAGACAATTGTTGATCTTGGTACCGAAATAGTCGGCGATGAGGAGAGGCGAGCCGCATCCCGCGATTGCCCCGATCCTGAGCACTGCCAACATCGCCAACGGGAAAATTGGCAAAGCCAAGACTTGTTTCCGCCCATGGGAATCTCAGCTCCGCATCTCAAGCCAAGGTTCGCAGCTGACATAGGGATTGTTGCTCCTCTGTTTGTCGTAGCGACTAAATGTCGCGATCCAGGAACAAGGCGCCGAGCTATTCAGCTTCTACGCAGCAGTTCCCGCCGTGAGGGCATGTGGGATAGCGAGATGGTTGCAAATCTTAGTGTATGGGTCATGAATCTTGAGGAGTCAGAAGCTTTGTCTATGGGGGTCGAGTCGTATCATATCGACGGCATCACGAGGCCTATACCACGAATAGTCCCTGAAGAAAAGCGCTTCACAATTCGCTCTGTTGACTTCGACCTTCGAAATCGAGTTGCGGACCTTCAAGTTGGCACTCGCGGTCTCCCACCTGGTATTTCTGACTCTAAATTTCGTCAAACTCGGCTGAAATGGTAGCGAGGTAATGTCAGAGGAGTACTGGCGCTCATATTCGCCGTGTATATAGGCATGATCTTTCGTGGAGGTGGTGTTTCGGACTCGGAGTTCAAGGAGGTTGGGAAATGTGTTGAAATACCATATCTATGTTGTGTTATCAATGCAACAAAAACTCTCTTAGGAGACAGACTCTAATAGTACATCTAGCGCCTATTACGCATGCCATTCTGGGACCTGAACATATCAAATTCGCGCTAATGCTGAACAGTGCCACCCATGTGTAAAAAGTGAGAATGTCCATCTTCTAACGGTGTTACAGCGGTGGTAACTCCTCTCGACATATGGGACACTGAAGTCGAAATCTCATCCAACCTTCCAAGCAAGCGCTATGAAATATATGCCTGCAAGGTGTGACCATATATAAGCGACGAGCGAAGACACCAGCAACGCCGGTGTCTTCATCTTCGGCAGTGAGCACTGGTACCTCCAAGACTTCACGACAGATTGCGCAGTCGATACTCCTGATCGTGCTTTGCTTCTTACTGCCATCATCACCTGATGATCGGGCACGCTCGATACCCGGTGTGTCATCAGCAACGAGGCCGATTGGCAAATCACCAGCTTCGAGACTATCCTCGCGAAGAACAGGATGGTAGTCCCAAGCATCAGGGGCCCAGCCAGCGGGAATGCCAAAGCGGGGACCGATAATGTCTTGTGCGGCAAGAATGACAAGCTGTATCCAAAGCCAGGCGCAAAAGACAAGGAACGCATGCCGGTCTGAGCGGGCATGAAGAAAATTGTCCTCTTCGATCCAGAAATAGGCTACGGGGAGAAGTCGTAAGATGGACTGACCGACGACGAATGGCCAGCCAAGAGCTCGGTGGCAGTTTCGACGAGTATTACGTAGAATTTGAGGGATCCAAAGGGATAGATAGATGAGGGCACACAGATTCAGGAACAATGACCTCAGGTTGGGATACCATGTTGTAGAAGAAATGGCCAGGAATATAATACACAGGGAGGAAAGGATCATGCGGCCGATGATGCTCTGGAAGGATTGGGGGGCTTCCTCAGCACGTTGCGCAGTTATGGCGCCAGGGACCGCAGCAGCAGCAGCAGCAGCAGCAATCTCGGCATCAATATCTTGATCGGAGGGAACAATCACAGGCTGTTGGTGAGATCGAGGAGGGGGAGGCATGGCTGGCCGGTGTGCTGTCACAGGCTCCGGCAAGAGTGATCTGTCTGGAGTCGTTGTTGCGGGTAGTTCGGCGCCATTGGTGTTATCACCCATGTTGTTCGCTTCCCGCTCACGTCGAGGCCGGGCTTCAGGGAGCTGAACTTCATGGACTTTGGCAAGAAAGCTTCCACCAATGGTCATGGACAGAAATGCGGCAAACAAGAGGGCTAATGTGGGCAGAAAGGTGGCGCCAGCAGATGAGACCCAAGTTGCTGCAGCAGTGAAGGTCATGCCGTCAACCATGAGCATCATGGCGATAGTCCAAAAGCTCACTCGACCCATGGTCGACGGGGTGCAAGACTCGCGCATCTGGTTCTTGAGGAGATTGACCTGACCAAATACGATGATCGCGTAGACAAGAATCCATGTTTTAGCTTGGTAGAGTTGAACCTCTATCTTCATGCCTGTTAAGTGCTGGGCCTCACTTGGGCCAAAATCTGGTGGTCCTTTGGTCTCTAGGAAGAAGCCGCAGTCTGGAGAGTAGATGATAGCTGACATCTGGAGTTTGGGTATCTTTGGGATGGGTGCGCCAACAGGTGATTGTAACTCTGACTCAATAGCGTCGATAACAGACTCTAAAGCCTCCGGCGATGATTCCTGGGAATCTATGTTGAAGTGGGTTCGACTTGGTGGAAAGACTTGCGCATACATGATATATTCACAATGTGGCGATGGATTAGTAGTGTATAGAGGATTCTCCAGATCTGAAGTCCACGGTACAGTCTGGTCTGCATATATGTTCTCCCTCTTGGTCGCAATGGTGTGGGCGATCGACTCGTTAAGTAGCCTCTGACTAGACTGGAAGAAATCCTCACTTGTTGTAAGGTGCGGCAAGCCGAATATGCCCTCGAACTTCTCGCTGGTGGTGGTCATCAAAACCACGCCCTGGCGTGGCCAATGAACGCCCCATAGCCTCATTTCCCAGTCGTGGCCAGAGCCATGGGTATCCTCAATAGTCGTCGTCCCCTTGACACTCCGTATGAGACCTCCAGCGACGGGGACGCTGCTTTCAGTTGGCAATTGCTCATACTCGTTGATGGTTTGATTCCCTTCTAGGCGCAGCATCATGCGGCCTGTGCGACCAGTGATGTTACGCGCCCAAGGCACAATATCACCAATCCAGTCCATATCAGGAGCAATTTTGCTCAGATTGTAGCTGTCATATCCCCTAGAGATAGAGCCTTTTGGCTTGACCCATTCTCCATGAACAGTCCCGGATGCATTCAACCAGATAGGCTCACCATGTCCGGTATCCCACAGATTATGTTCTCCATCTCCAACAGGTGGTACGGCATGCCGGCTGAAGGCCAAACTCCGCTCACGGAACCTTTTCAGACCGCCCCAGGAGAGGTTATCATCCGCACGAAAACCCGTAAGATTTAAGAACGATGGCTTAGCCTTGGAGTCTTTCCCTGGGACTGGTGCGAAATCGCCCCATCGCGAAGCATTCAGCACGTCCAGAGCATCCTGAAAATGATCAAGTCTCTCGCCGGCGAGATCGGAAAGAGTCAGAGATTGACTTGAGTAGTCGCTGTCGGGAAAGACGAGCCAAACAATGAAGACGATAAATATAAGTGTAGCGATTGGATGTTGGGCTTGAGGCATGATGGATAGATGGCCCACGATGGCGAGCGACTATCACTGTATCATGCTAAAATTGGTTTAGTCGTCGGTCCAAGACGACGTGGTAAAGATGGTAATGACTGAAGAGATTCAGCGTGATGAGGAAATGAGTTCGTAGATGTAAGCGGTGGCTGATGCTT
Organism: Fusarium xyrophilum; assembly: GCA_008711595.1. Classification (NCBI taxonomy): domain Eukaryota; kingdom Fungi; phylum Ascomycota; class Sordariomycetes; order Hypocreales; family Nectriaceae; genus Fusarium; species Fusarium xyrophilum. The sequence continues at coordinate 7,948 of VYWZ01003798.1, forward strand.
GGTGGCTGGTTAGCCTCTCCTCGTGAGATATTGTTTGAGCTATGAGACCTGGCGTTCATGGAAGTGGTTAAAAAGAAATGCCGTATCCGTCTATTTTCCGGCACAGTATGAATGAGGGGCAGTTCAGCATCATCAAACAGACCACCAGACACAACCACTAACGCACATATACACGATCGCAAGACAAAGATTGCACTTCAGAAACTACTTCAAGTACCTCGGTGTATCTCTATATAGACTTCCCTTTCTTCAGTTTCGATACCCCATCCTTTCGTCCTCCTATCACAATATCATGATGGCTAGCAACGAGCCGCAACCAGATCCCACAGCCAACAGCAAGCCTGAAGATGTATGTCTTACTCTTCCGCGGTTCATACAACCGTATCTGCATTCGTTTTATGTAGTGTCGCACGGGGAATTCTCAAATTGGGCTCAAGGCCTTCACGTATGGTTTCAACCGCACCGCTGACTCGTTCTTTGTTACAGCCTTCAGATGATGCTCGCGCCGATGTTACAGCCGCTGTTGAAGAGCTCCTGAACTCTCTGTCTAATAAATTTGCTGGTGTCTCGTCAGAAATCTTTGCGAAAAGTGAGTATCTAATGGCTCGTATTCCGCAGCATCCCGCTAACATAGTGTAAAGTGGATGAGATGTCCCGGAGGCTGGATAATCTGGAAGCAGCTCTTCAAGAGGGCAAGGCGAAAGATGGAGGATCAACCAAGTCCTCGTAAGATTTGAGTTCGAATAAAGGTTACAGGGTGTTTAGGCTTTCTCAGTTGTTTCGATTCATCACATGCCAATAGAAGTGCTAATATGACTCGTTACGATTTTATCCTGTCGAGTCTAGTCGACTAAGTTCCAAATACATAAAACCCTTTGATTCGTGACTTCCTTTCCGATCTCATCTATCATATACATGGTTCTTTACAGTTCATCTTTGATCTCTTCGACCTTCTCCTCGACCTTCTGGGTAAACTTGCGAAGAACGTTGGTCTTCTGCTGAATCTGGTCACGCTTGGCGGGGGCCAGTCCACCCTTAGTAAGGATGCCGTCCAAACGAGCGAGCTCCTTCGACACCCAGTCATTGTTCGAGCTCAGCTTGTCAAAGACGCGCACGTAGTACTCGGCGTAGGTTTTCTGAGCAGAATCGGTAAGGTTCTCGACCTCCTTCTTGACCTCCTCGGCGACGTCAGCGATGGCAGCACCGCCTGTCATCTTGGCCACGAGCGTGTCAAGAGACTCAACGGTGCCAGCGACGGTATCAAGGCCACCGCCGGTGACCCGGTGGGTTCCGGCCTGCTCGTTGATCCAATCAACAAAGGCCTGCTCACTGCGTCCACTTTCGTAGGCTACAGCCTTCTTGCTGCCAGCAGGGAACCACTTAATGGTTGGGTAGGACTTGACACCTTGCTCCTCAGCCACTGCCTTGCTGTTGGGATCTTCGGCATCAACCTTGGCGATCAGGACATTCTTCTCGTTTACGAATGTGTTGGCGAGATCTTCCCAGGTAGGGGCGAGGCTCTTGCAGTCTGGAATATGTCAAGATTAGTGAGATTGAACGAAAGAATGGCGCAGTGAGCACTAACGTCCGCACCACGGAGCGGTAAAGGCGACGAGAACATGCTTGTCGCCACCAATGGCCTTGGGGAATGTCGCATCGTTGAGGTAGGTAACCTCGCTGGGCAGCTCAAGCTTCTTCTTGGGTTTCACACCAGTCTTTTCAACGATGAAATTGGTCAGGCTCTCGAGGTCGCGGCCAGACTTGTAATCCTGAGGCTTATTGCTCTTGCCATCGAAGAACTTAAGGGTAGGGAAACCCTGGATACCAAATCGCTTTCCGAGCTCACGCTGAGCGTCGGCGTCGACTTTGGCGATTTGGACCTTGTCCTTTGCGTACTCGTAGGTATTGGCTAGATCCTCCCAGACAGGAGCAAGCGCCTTGCAGTGTCCACACCACGGAGCAAAGAACTCGACGAGGGTAGGTTTGCCGGACTTGAGAACGATATCGTCGAAATTGGAGGGAAGTAATTCGATGACGGCGGATTTGGCTGCGACGGTGGCAGCAAGGGCGCTCAGCACGAAGCTCTTGATAAGAACCATTTCTTATGATGAACTTGATTCGATTGTTTTTGGATGAAAAAGAAGTAAAAAAAGAAAAGCAAAACGAAGCAAAGCACTGTCTGCAATCAGAGAGGTGCTTGACTAGAGATGCCAGCTTGCATAGGAATGTCCGGTTGTAGGTGGACATCCCTGTAGGTTTACTAAAGCGGGACCTATTGCTAAGGCGAGCTTCAGCTGTATTGGTCAGCCATCAAACCTACAGCAGCCCATAGTTTGAATTACATTTATTTCGATGGATTGTCCTTGATTAAGTTCTCTTTGGTTCTCTCCACTTGCCGCATTGTGTAATCCTCTTTGAACTAATAATAACCAGTTGCAGAAATTAATAGCCATCTACCTTGGCTGTGGGCTACTCAATGGCCTAGTTATACGCTGTGTGTTGATGAGAATCTCAGCACAACTATAACATAACGTCCCCCACCCAAA
>VYWZ01003800.1:0-12706 GCA_008711595.1 Fusarium xyrophilum
TCTCTCGCTTTTGCTCTTTCCCTGGTTCACTTATGTTTTCAGAAGAAGCGCAGTCAAGTGAGTAGTGCGGATGTTCGACTGGCAGGAATGATGTGACATGCGTTGATAACTCCGCAGAACGAAACTCCAGATCTATTGGCTGCACCTTTGCTATTGAGAATTTTGTTGGCAAGGGAAACGATACTTGTTGGCTATATAAACACTTTTGGCTGTACATAAATGTAGTTGGCTGCAAGAGTGGCCTTATTTTCCATGCCGAGGATATGATTCTGCCGTTAAGAAACTTACCAACTAACATGCAATCCAACCGGAATTTGTCCGCCTCGATTGTAATAAGATGATGACTGAGGAACACAAGTACCTTGAATAAACTTCAGTAATTTCGCCAGCTGTCTACATCTCCATTGATAGGACCTCTGGACTTGAGGTACCGTTTTATGCTTATAGAGTCTTGTAAACTGAGCAGCTCAAACTCAGAGGTCTGCCACAGTAATAAGTAAGACTTTCAGGGGCATTCATTGTGGCCAAATATGTATGACGCTCCAGAATGGGACACGCTGCCCTGAGGCTTTCTCACAACCGAAAGACTTCCCTGCCACTCAGAAAAGCCCGAAATAATTAGCGAGGCAATGCTGGCATATGGTTTAGAGAATAGTAAAATAATAAAAGTCTAGTTATCCTATCACCTCAATTCCAAGGCACAGCTGAATCACAGTACCTTGAGCCGTAAACTATAAGCCGACAAAGGAGGACTGATGTTATCTTCAGTTACCTCATTCAACGATGAAGAGTGAGCTGATGCTTACATCTTTATGTAGAAGCTTGCAAGATGACAGTAGACGTTAGTCAGGTTCACGAATACATCAGTCCATTGGCTAGTCCAATTACCAGTCGTCCACAAGGCCAGGGCCTTGATGTTGCAGCCTCCGATGCTCAGCCCAAAGGGAATACTGACAGAGCCAATGATCTTCTCGGGAGGGAGAAATTGAGTTGGGCTCGCAAGGAGACTTTACGGATGTGGCTAGGGATGCCGGCGGCTGATACAGGGTCGATCAGGCTGCCAAAAGGTTTTGGTGATGATAATATGTGACTCATATACCACCAGTTATTAGCACGTTCTTTCCTTACTTCCATGGACAAATTGATACTATTTCCATTTCCGTTTGTTCCTGTATTGACCTTTATACTGTATAGTTGGACTAGCCTAAGGTCATGTAGATATAAGTAGCTGTATCCTGTCAAGAGTATTCTTCAGTTATCTTCCCTTAGGCTGAGAAACGAAATATTGCCTAAGCGGTTAGTTATTATATTGCCAAAAGGACTGTTTAAATTCTACTCACAGGATAAGAATGACAACGATTGGCAATGGCACTATGTGATAGCCACATTGCTTTTGCGCTCGTCGACTCTGGGAGGTGCCGTAAGATTCCATCTCCTCCAAGAGAATTCCCAGGGAAGGATTCCATCGAAAGAACTTCTCGATCAAAGCCATGGTTTTAGGCTTAGGCGGAGCTGCGAAGTCGCACCAGAAGCCCTCACTCGTTCGGCACATAATCACAGCACGATCTGCCAACTACTTAGTATCTCCCACCTCATATAGTGGTGCACTTATATCTCAGGGGGGCTCTAAGCGTCTTGCTCTGCTTAGGACTACCATCTCCTTCCTACAGTTTGATAAGTCATATGAATCAGATATAGCCTTCGTGAAGTCAATACCCTGCCATGAACCACTCCAATTCGAAGAGCTGTAGAGTTTATGATGCGGTTCGCAGATAAGCATGACTTGATTCGCCTCGCAAGCTCTCAGAGGGTCTTGACACCCGCTTCAATGTCCGATTCCTCTAGGGCTTTGTTGACGGCTATTCCATTCTGGAGAGCAATCTCGTCTAGCTCTGTTGACGGCTTGATTGTGAAGTTGCTTGTGGCGTAATGTGCCGCATCATGAACATACCCTTCGCCCCTTTGGCCTTGAAGCTCGGGGATGCGATCTCGTACTAGTTCGTTAGGTGGACTTACAGTTGATAGTTGTGGAGAGCGAAATGTCGTACTTGGTCTCAAATATGGATCCTGGCTAGATATGCGATATATTTAGCATGGTTTAGTGGAGTTAGAGTCGTTTATGGCCTACCTTGGTGAAGATTGCGGTTATGTTATCGCCGTTGCTGATCTCACTCGCCAAAACGTGCTTATGATCCAACCGCTCTCTCGCCTTTTTCTCTCAAATCTTGCATCACCTGTATTGGTAAAAAACGAGCCTAGAATCCTCTTGATTCTCTTTTAATAAGTCAAGAGCAATTCTTCCAATCACCAACGCCTGGTCTTTCTTGCTGCGGATGCGTATCCGCCCAACCTGATTATGCTGATTGACCTCAATGTTGGAGAGCTTCTCACCTCCCAGGACATCTTCCTTATACCCTGTCATCTTTGGCGGTATCTTCCCTTCGATAATAGTAAGCCATGCTTTGATGATATTGACCAGACCACCTTGATCAGCAAAGACGTGCGGTACACTCATAGCAAGAACTGCCCCATCTGAAAACTTGGTTGAGTGCACATATAGCGACGGCGAATCAGGCAGGCGTATTTTCGCTCATATAGCCAGTCCCTGGGTGTAAACCGAACATCTACGGTCTCCATGTTTGGTAAAAAGTTTACGCCCTCGCCTGGGTGCAGAATCTTCGGTGATTCATAAGTCTCACCGTATGAATACCCAGCGCTGATGGATAACCATTTGAAGAGCTCGTAGTCATCGAGGAAGACATGCGGTAAATGGTACTCTAGGCGTGTATCCTCACGCCATGGGAAGATTCGCGCGCCTAGTTTTCTCCAGTGATTTCTGATCAGCTTATCTAGACTATCTTTGAGGATTTTCTCGTCGAGAGGATGGTCTGTTATGAAGAATGTTCGGGTGCGGAGGTTGGGGATAGGGCTGGGCTGGTCGCTCCATGAAACGGGTATTGTCTCCATCTTGTGCGACAAGGTCACATACAATAGTCGACTTTGGCAATGGATCTTATGGATAAGAAAGAAAGAATCTCTGACTTGAGGATGGACTGCGACGAGAAATTACTCGGTCTGTGCTGGAGGAGTAAACGGATTTCCGTGTCATGTCAGCTCTAGTTCGTATCAAGTTAATCTTCTGGTCTCACTGCCACTGAGAATGTCACTTCTCGTCCCCTGAGCCCAGCCATAATACTACCAAATGTCCACCGTCATTGGTCCAGGACACCACGTTGTTGTAAAGAAATGGTTGAAAATCCTTTGGTCTGACAATTGACACCATCCTGCTTGCCCGTCAACAAATTTCAAACATCGCCAGTCTCCAATACAGAGAGTAAGGTTGAGCATTTAAACAAGTCCATCGCCTATAATAGTAGCCGTCTTGGAGATCATGTACTCGCTCACAGCCACGTCCTTCCCAGCTTCCTTTCCATGACCTGACATCTTGATCCCTCCGAATGGGGATTCGGCTGCAGAAGAGTTGCCTAGTATCTCGCCAGTACGTGCCATCTGCTTACAGGGCCTTCGCTCACCTGTGTTCAGCGCAATCATTGCAGCCTCAAGATTCTCAAGCATACGCCAGATCCGATCTGCGTTCTTGGTGAACGCATAGCTAGCAAGACACAGCGGAGTATCATTAGCTGCTTGTACAGCCTCCTCCTCCGTCTCAAACTTATAAAAAGCTGCAATCGGCGCAAGACACTCTTCACACGAGATAAGTGTATCATGCGACATGTCAGCGAGAATCGTCGGCTCAAAGAAATATCCGCCTTCACCGCCCTTGGGAGAAACACGATTGCCTCCAGTGACGATCCTCGCACCCTTCGAAACAGCATCTTTAATAAGTCCCTAGACGGTTAAGATCTTCATCTTCTTTCGGGTGCCCATCGTGGAAGGGAATCAATTCTCGTAGACGACGAACGTGAGGGGCAAGCATATGTATCACGTCGCTTCAGGCATCTCTCAGTATCAAGACAGGTTCCAAGCACTGAACATTCATCATGGATCGCTCAGATGGTGAAGTCGCTATCGTTACAGGTATGTGCTCCTCATTGCATTATTGATCACTGCTTAGATAGAAACAGGCGCCGCGTCTGGCTTTGGCCAAGGCATCGCCGAGCACTTTGCTGGAGAGGGCGTCAAAGTCCTCATCTGCGACATCAACGAAGCAGCAGGCCAAAAAGTAGCTGCGACATCTGAGTCCTTCGAGTTTCAGTCCATGAACGTCACCAAAACAGCGGATTGGCAGAGCGCTGTTGAGAAGGCCGTTCAGCTCTGGGGACATCTCGACATTCTGGTCAACAACGCCGGTACCAGCTACGAGAACAGGGTAAATGATTGAGGCTAGATTGACGGTGGCGAAGTTGACAGCTGCAGAGCACCAATCTGGTCACCGAGGAAGAATTCGACAAGGCCATGAGCGTCAACGTCAAGAGCGTCTTCCTCGGCAGCAACGCCTACACAGCCCAGGTCAAAGAGCAAGGCTCAAAAGGTTCAATGAACAACATCACCTCCGTAGGCGCTCATCGACCTCGTCCTGGGCTAGTATGGTACAACGCATCCAAAGGAGTAATCACAAACGTGAGTCATCGACCCATCCATATCACACAAAGCTAACGCCATGGCACAGGCGACCATGGGTCTCGCAGCGGAATATGGCCCGGATGGAATACGCGTCAATTCCATTTGTCCCTTGGCTACTATCACAGGTCTACTTCCTACGTTTATTGGCAAGGAGATCACGCCGGAGGTACAGAAGGCGTTGGGGAATGTTCCGCTTGGGAGGATGGGGGAGATTAGGGATGTTACCAAGGCAGCGGTGTTTTTGGCGAGTGAGGAGGCTTCCTTTGTTACGGGTGTTCGTCTCGATGTTGACGGATGGTGGGAGGGCAATCTAGATAGCCACTCGTCAAGTGAGGGAACAATGCAGTGAAGCACATGGAGCATTGGCCGGCACGTCCCGCGCTGGATGAGACAAAAGACAAGAGACACTTATGACCCTGGAAACCGCACCCCCCCTGGGCACTTGTCGATCAGTAAACAGGGCCTGATTCCTTTGGCTGTTGGTGAACATGTGAATGCCCGGCATTAGTGCTGCAACCCCAGCGCTCATCATATTTGCTGCGTATTGCTCCGAAAATTCGGCGGTGATCAGCTGCTGGTGAAATAATTGACGTGCTAGGTTCTTGTGAAAGTGGCGAGGTCAAGCACTGACGACATTCTCGGTTTGACGATGCGGCGCCGGAATCCCAGGGGAGAGGAAAGGCTTGCGGAATGGCATCTTGTCATGAGAGCCTCATTGAAGCTGGGTTTTGCGCCTGGCTCTTCTGTCATCCTTTATGCATATGCTCAATTAGACCCATGGTATCACTGTGCGTAACTTTTATAGCATGTGCTCAGTGATCTCCTGTTCAATGCTATCTAAATGGTATCCATTCCTCATAACTTCTCAGATCCACCTAGCATGCGACAGAAATTCGCCAACTTACTGCTTGGTGGCGATGTACTGGCTACTATTGCTGGAGGGGATCTCATTCGCAGCGTTACCAGGCGCCTTGTTGTCACCATGTATCTCACCCATCAACTGCCTATCAATCACCGCGCGCTCTTCATCTGTCGCGTCGGTGATATGCACAGCGACTTCGTCGCCAAATTGCTTACCGATCTCCTCCAAAGATAGTCTAGCAGTCTCGGGCCAGAAGAAGTAAATGGCGGGGATGAAGAGAACACTCCAGCAGATGACGAGGAGGAAGTATTTCCAGCCGACAGCATTGAACCCGATGGGCGCTGTCTGAAGAAGGATGATGGTAGCTGGACGTGTCAGTATGTTGCTAATTGAGGAGGATGAGGGAACATACCAGCGAATTGTCCAAACAGAGACCATCCAATGCCGATGGAACGGATCTCAGTTGGGAATATCTCTGAAACGTAGAGATACATGGTTGTGTTACAAAAGGTGCCTTGGAAGGCGAGATAGAAGAACATGAACAGTACGCCGATGGCATTACCAGCCTTGTTATCCGTGCCGGCGTAAAGCGAGATCATGGCGCAGTAGATCGAAGTGGTGATAGCTATACCGATGAAGCCAGTCATGTACATCTTGCGACGAGAGTTGACCTTGTCATGAAGCCAGGCGCCGCCAGGGTTGTAGATTAGTCCGGCTGTAGTCAACCAGAGAGCAGAGAGCAGAAGTGGCATGTATCCAGTCTGGCCAAGACTGGTATACAGGATGATAGCATAATTGTTCTTGATTATGTTAGTCGTGGCCTCGACTGAAGTTAGTTGCACTTACGATGATGAGAGGACCACCAAACTCGGCACCCCATTGTGTCATGAACCCAATGAGCATACGCTTTCTATAGCTCTTCTTTTGGACTACAGCCCTCCATGAGTTTCCCCCATAAGCCTCAAGCTTCTTCGCATCGAGCTCAAGCTGCTTCTCAATCTGATAGTACTCCTCTTTCGCAACCAGATCCTCAGGGTCATTGGCTGATCTGCGAAGACGAACGAGGACAGACCATGCTTCTTCACCATGGCCCTTTGACATGAGCCATCGCGGTGAACGGGGGATCCAGGGTGAACCAAGAAGCAAGACCAGTGGGGGGAAGGCTTGGAAGGCCAATGGGAAGCGCCAGCCGAACTCGAGATTCTTGGAGAAGTAGACTGCGAAGCCAATCCATGAGGAGAGCATATATCCGAAGACGAGAAAGATGGCATGATGCCCGACGAGCCAGCCTCGCGCAAGAGGACTGGACATCTCAGAGAGATACATCGGTGTAACGGTAGCCATGAGACCAACGCACATTCCCATGATCCATCGCCCAGCCTGGAACATACTACAACACCATCAGCTTTGACCTGCGAAAACATTCAATAGCGCAGGTACTCACGCAAGGTTCCGCGCAGCGCACTGGAGAACACCACCAAGTATCCCCAAAGCGCATCCAAGCTGAATACTCCTCAACCTCCCATAATAATCACAAGCCCACATGAGCACCAGACACGCAAACGCACCACCAGCAGAAAACAGTCCATTGGCCGTCGCGATCGCCGGCGTCGTTATAGTATCATAGCCCGGCTCGCCATCGGCAGGAAGGTTGAAGAACTGGTACCAGCCCGGTTGGCCGATTGTGCTTCCGATGATGGACGCTGCATATCCGTACGTCTGCGTAATGTAATGTAAGCATATTGCACTGACTACCGAGAACGAATTCTGATCAAACGTGAATACGAGGGGCCAAACTTACAGTGCCGCCGATTGCGACAAAAATAATGACGAGCTTGTTGTACAAGCTCGTCTGGTTCCCGGTCTGCGGCATTCTTCGCGATGTGAACCGAACCAATTCGACGAGATGCGGGAGCGAAGAAAAGAAATGGAAAAAGAAGACAAGAGAAAGTCAATCAAGCAGAAGGGAGAGGGAGGAACTACGATTGGCGTGGTCTTGTATTAACAGTCACATTCCCAGTGTAACCCCAGCCATGCAGATTACCGGGAGATGGAAGAGACGTGCCGTCGGTTTCGAGGGGCTTGTTGTGTGCAGGGATTGACAGCGTGGTTTACCTGTTGTGAGAGGTCTGCATATTATTATTACCCACTCGGATGTAACTGAGAAATATGCAATTGCGACATCAAGCAATCCGTTAACCGATCCTTGTCTCGAAAACCTCGGATCGTGTCAGTTTGTGGAGCATGCATGAGGGTACACCATCACAACGCTATAAACAAGCTTCTCAACAGCAAAATCTCCCGCATTAATCACTCTACATCTCTCGTAATGGACCCCTCAATCATGGAGAAGCAATGGGACCAACTCCCCGACCCGAAACGCGTCTAGGCAGGCCAACCAGGCAGTCGAGAAGAAGACCTAGGCCGCCTCGTCCGGCTGACGCCAGAGCAGGTAGCTCCGGCCGCACAGTCACAGACCAAGACTGGGATCAGCGTCACTCTCGGTTGGGATCTGAATAAGCTTGAGTTTGCGTGCTTTGGCCGGCAGCCGTGCGAGCTCAAGATGGTGCCGCTGCTCGGTGATGTTGCTTTTGACGATATTTACGTTATGCATTCTTGTGGGTACTGTGTTGAAGATGCTTTGAGGATTGTGTTGACTTGAGATTAGAGCAGAGTAGTCGGTGGCATGGGTTGAGACACTTTTCAATGCCGAGGGAGGAGGGGAGTGAGGAGAGGGTATTTTATAGGGGGATGACGAGGGAGATTTTGGATAGTGAGAATGATCGTATTGGGATCCATCATTGGGCACAAGAAGTAATAACAGGTCAGTGAGAGCCTCCAATTTTCGTTTCATATCTGACATGTATCACAGAACGCGGCGTTCTAATCGACTACACATCGTGGGCTGAAAAGAATGGCATTGCCTACTCACCCTTTTCTCTTCACACCATCAGACTCAGCGACATCCACCAGATCGCCAAAGAATGCAACATCACTTTCAAACGCGGCGACATTCTTCTTATCCGAATTAGCATCATCAAAGAACGGGAGCATGCCATGGATGTAGACGCCAAGAAGGCATACGCTGCGACGACGAGTCCTCAACATGCAGGCGTCGAAGGAACAATAGATGTTCTCAAGTGGATATGGAACACGGGCTCTGTAGCTGTGGCGGGCGATGCTATTAGCTGAGCGGTAAGTTTGTATGAGCAGTTTCATGTCAGGGACTGATGGGTGCGAATATATCCGCCAAGTGAGGGGGTAATCTTGATGCATGAGTATGTGTTGGCTGGATGGGGCATGCCGATTGGTAAGCTACTTCTACGCGACAGTTCTAGGGCTAGTAAGTGTAGGTGAATTATTTTGATCTGGAGAGATTGGCCGAGACATGCAAGAAATTGAACCGCTGGACGTTCTTCATGTCATCTTCGCCGTCAACATGAAGGGCGGCATTTCCTTAGTCCTCACCAGTCACCACCAAATGCACAAGCAATTTTCTAGGCGACCTCTACGCTCACATATCGCTAGATGATACCTCAAACAGAGGGATAAAATCGTATCGTTATCATCGCCTTTTCTACCCTTCCCTAAAAGCGAGAGCCAGTCACTCAGTAGTTACGTGTGAATGCAAGGATATTTTACCAAATTCTCTCGTAACCGAGAAAAGAGAAGACACGGCCCGGGGAATTAAACCAGCAACGGTGATCGACAATAAATGGGCCGAGTACGGAAGCGATGGAACAACGGGACGTCCAACATGCATATGACAGCGCGATCCTTTCTATCTTTGAGTGCCGAGGTGGTGTAATTTGGGAAGGTTTTCTGGGATACGTTCACAACTTTATGCAGGATGTGCTGGTTTCTGATATGTGATGTTAACCCTTCTCTTTGAAGGATTGGCAGTTGGAATGCAACATCGCTTGCCAAGGGGGCCTTGTCTCACAATGAAACCCCCACAGAATGCTGAAGATCAATATCTGATGTTACGACGGTGGCGCCCCAATCGTATATTTCCCGCAGGCCCTAAAACGGTACCTGATATCCATGTCTCCCTGAGGAAATCTGGCCCTGTTGTTTTGCCTCAGGCGGGTATCGATCTCGGTAGCAGGCGAGGAACTTTCTTCCATGACCTCACAGTATATATGCGACAGAAACAATGGGCCATTCTCAGGGGTTCCGCTCATACTGGTCCATAACTCGTCCGAGTCCATGTGAGATCAACAACTGATCAACTATCTGTGACTATAACATTCATTGCCTCAAGATCCTAGGTCTGAGAAATTTGACTGGTTCCACTGTCAGCTGCGGACGATCACTTGAAGGTAGGATTCGCCGCCATGTCGTAGCTCCTATTACCTGCATCTGGTGCCTACAGTGGGTACATATGGCCCTGACATGCTGTTTATACCATCTGTTGTTTTTGAGTTCCTCTCTTGGTGCTGTAAGTCGACGATTCTAGACGTGTTCCAAAGTATACAAGCCTTTGTAGTCAACATGACCAAACCAGCGACGGAACCGCCTCCGGGCAAAGAGTCCAACTTTGACAATCCGAATCGAGAGTTGTACTACATCTGCATTGCATCTAATACGATTGCGATGTCTGTTTGTACGATCTCCGTTTTTCTGCGGCTGTGAGTCCAGTACAGGCTGGCGATGAGGCTTCGGCTAGATGACAGTATGTCCAATTCACTACAACGTCGAGTTCTTTGCTAGCTTGGATATCTAGTGGCTTGTGTCGTTGGACAGAGTCGCGGGCTGAGCGTAGACTGAGGTGTCCAGACACGCCCAATACCGGTACCTACGCCTTTCGCCCGAGATAAGTAAATAGAGTTGAAATAAAAATTCCATGGCCTTGGAAGCCCTAAGCTGAAGTTTGGCCAACCCCGCCTAGTGGCTGACGTTGGTCAGTGTCGCCCGGAGGGAAAGTAGCCCAGACACAAACGCCCCTTTGCCACTTTGGCGGGTATTAAGAAACACCGCTGGGTACAGTTTACCCCGGACCTCTTCAAACCTCTCTTCTATTCTGATATTGGCCTCTGGTCATTCAAGCGAGGCGTACGAATTCTCATCATAATGAACGTGATGCGATAAACACTTGTCCACACGAAGGTGGGATTGTGGAAAGTGAGAGAATAGACGAAAAACATGGAAAGGGACTGTACCAAGTGGCTCTCCATCCTTTGTGAAATAAATAGACTTCGTGTATGCATCAAATCCACAACCCACATTGCTACCCTCGTCAAAGGATCGACTCTTCTCGTATAAGTTTAAAGTGCTGGAAATAGATGAGTAAGTGCTTCCATCGTCACTATGATAGCCGAATGATAGCCTGCCTCCAAACCCCAACATCCTGTTGAGTGGCGAAGCGTCGTCACAAAGGCCAATACCCATGTCCCTGAAGCAGTTAGCTAGCTGTCTTATGGCTCAAAGCTGCTGGGGGCAAGCGCGAAGGTGACATACAAGCCACCCTTTTCGTATCCTTTTGTGATAGTGACCGTGAAGTAATAATCCTCATCCGTTTCAATGCAGTGATCAGCCCGGACGGTCGCAAAATCATCTTCACCTGCTGGTTGAATCTCGTGGAGATTCGCTGTCGAATCCAATGAGTAAACCCAATCATCATATGTAAGAGACAGTTGACTCACTCGTAATCTCGACCTTTGCAGTAGTCAATTCATCCTGCGGGTAAAGGGAAGGATGTCGATCTGTTTCATGCCACATCCGAGGCATCTTCGCAACACTGATGTCTGTCTGTGGTGTGTTCTCATCCAATCCATTTTTCTTCAGTTTCTTCGACTTCGAGATCTGTTCCTTCATCTCCTTCTGACGGTAATGAGTGGCATATTTCAAAGGAGTCCAGCCGTCATCATCTTCCACATTCCTCGGGATACTAGACATGCTGATAATTTGATCAAAAAACTCTTGTTCACCAGCCGCGATAGCAGCGTGGAGAGATAACTCACACAACTCTCGGTACTCAGATTCTCTTAGGCTTTTGCTTGCACTATTGACAGCCGAAAAGATATCAGTGATGCCAGACTGACAGGCTAAATACAAGGGGCTATGATTCCGCACACCGGCTGCGGAGAGATCGAGTCGGGTATGGTCACAGAGGTATTTCACAATCTCGGCCTCTTCTTCTCTTATCGCGTGATCTAGTGGCGTTTTTTCTTCGTGGTCTTTTATGTTGGGATCAGCTTGAGCACCGACTCAAGATTTGACAATGTCTTCGCCCTCTGTGATGGATGCTGCGATGCTTAAAGCCGTCCTGCCAGCAGGACCAGTGATATTGACGTCAATGTCATCGATTTTGAGGATGATCTTGACCATCTCATCATTACTGCAAGCGACAGCTGCATGTAATGGAGTACCAGACTCGCTGTCGTACAAGTTCGGGTCACCAAGCTTCTCAAAGAGTGTCTCGGCGATTTCCGTCTCACCAGTCATGGCAGCGACATGCAGAGATCGGCCGATTTCTGCGCCGGATTCCAGTAGCTTATCGACCGCAGCCTTTTGAGACTGAGAAACAGCGATCAACAAGGGAGTGATGCCGCTCCATCGATCATCCTTCGGATACTTGTCGACGTTGATCAACGCACCGCCCTTTATCAACTCCTCCATACAGTCCGCATAGCCGCCTTGGGAACAACGGTGAAGTGCAGTGGACCCTCCCTCATTTTGCTTTGTCGGATCAGCCCCCTTATCAAGCAGCCTTTTAACGGCCTTGCAGTGCCCTAGCTCGGTCGCTACAAAGAGAGCTGTATTGCCACGGGCATCCGGGACGTTAGGGTCGGACCCAGCGGAAAGTAACAAGTCAAGTAGACCATCGCTGTCCTCCCTATCAGGGTCAAGACCGAAGCTTGCCAATAGCAAAGGTGTGTCTCCGACATACAGAGAGTCATCCCCGGCAGGCTACTTGGCATTCAAATTCACACTTTTACCCTGCTTTTCCAGTAGCTCTTTCACGAAGGGAACCTTATTGGGTCCCTCTTTGCATGCTCGTAATAGGGGAGTAGTATCTTTTTCCCCCGAACCATCGCATTGGAGATTTCTAGAGGATTTTAGAAATACCCTAACAAGTCCAAGTGATAAAGCCTTTTTAGTAAGTTTATTTAATACTTTCTCTATAGTTATTACATTTTCTTTCAATAATCTATTCCTTTTTACCTTTATTACTTTAATATTTAACTTTAAAGCCTTAATAATTAACTCTAAAGAGCTACTATAATGCCTTCTAATTTATCTTTCTAGGTATTTAGC
>VYWZ01003810.1:0-12656 GCA_008711595.1 Fusarium xyrophilum
TCTCCAAATCACTTTTGGGGTGTGAATGAAGCGGGAAAGGTTGTTTGCACGGTGTAAACTGTAAAGTATCCGAGGGAGAGCATCGGGGGCTGCAGTGGGGTGAGGGTAGGCATCGTTGACGGGATTGGTTAGGCGTCTTGACCCGCTGGGCTGCTGTCAAAGCGACACACACTCTCTCTTTCTCTGAGCGACTGACTGACAGCCCGAGGACTTCTCATAGCGGCAACAGAAAGGCAACTCTACTAACTTTGCGGAGGCAGTTCGTTGGTTGGCTGAACGTTGACCGGATGCAATTAACCCCGTCCGTAGCTGAATCACTACCTACCTTAGGTAGGTACGCAGGTAGTAGAGTAAGTACCTTGCTCAGAAAGAATGCTTGCAGCTATCCATTAACAACACGCACACGAGATGGTGATCTAATCGAGGTCCCAAAATTCAGAGACCGTATGTCTAATAAAGTTCATCTTTTGAAAACGATGAGCAAAGCAGAATCAAGGAAACAAACATTTGGAGGCAAGCCTCTGACAGAATTCACGCTCTCGCTTGACCCATCTCTTGTAGAGGCCACTGAGTGCCTCAAGCCCTGGGCTGTCCTCATGTCATTCACACTCACCTTGGACGCCCAGGAACTATCTTACCATCTCGGAGCTGCCTTGTTGGAGCTACTGTGTAGTCCCTGACTTGTTGGTATGGCGTATTACCTGAAACTTGATCAGTGAAAGGGCTTTTGGTCTGGGCTGGAAGCGGTTGTTTCTCACGAGTTCCTGATTGCAAATCAGATCAAGATCCGCCAAGAACTTACCTTCTTGTGCGGACCCATGGCATCGTCGTGGAATGGAAAATAAGGTCCAGAGCCTCTGTGTTGTTTGCAGTCTATGTTGGTCACGCAAAAGACAAGCCATTCTTATTTTGTTGGTGAGAACTGCAGCACAGCCATGGCTACCTTGTGTCAAAACACCTGCCACTGTTAGTCGGCGCGATAAGGTGCTTGAGTTTGAGTCTCTCCAGGCAGCTGTTTTATTTACCAGTAAGCAGTTTGAGCTTTGTTGCCGCAGTCGTTTCCAAAAACCCTACAGCTCGAGGGCTTGCTCCACCGTTCACTGGTGAACGAACTCAACTGTTCTTGTTATCGTGCCCTTCGCTTCGTTCATTGGATGAGTCCCCCCTCACCTGATCCCACTGAATTCAAAAAGGTGTCAAGTGTTCTTACAGGACGGCGGTACTGTTCAGCCGGCCGATTCACATAACGCTGGCTGTTGGTTGCGTAAGTGGGCGACGACTTACATCGTGCAAGCCCGGCTCGGCACCGTCTTCATCCACTGGGCTCTACAGAGTATCGACAGATATCGCAACCGCCCAGAGGTTTGCCCTCGGCCCAACTCGCTCGGACCTTACCGTCTACTAAGCCACTATAGTAGTGTACCCTCGATTTCAGCCTGTAACTGTCGCATCTGGTAAGTCACTCGTCTGTTAGAGTTTGATACACCTTCGAGTCCAATGCCGCTGGCTTGTATGATATTGTCATCCATTAGTCCGAGTTCACATCCAAGCAGGCAGCCAGTCTGGTCAGTCAGTCAGTCAGTCAGTCAGTCATTCAGCCATTCAGCCATTCAGCCATTCAGTCAGTCAGTCATTCAGACTTTTGTTGTTGGTTCTGCATGAGTGACAACTCAGTTGTCATCTGAGGGGGGGGGGGGTTGAAGAGGATGGAGGTATGTCGGAATAATTTCTCATTGATTCGAGCGCTGCATCAATACGAATGATACCAGAAGGGAGGGAAAACCAGCCAGCCCTTCTGAACCATGATGGTACCAGTAGATTTATCGGCCCATTCGCTTCTCGCGATCCAACCGCTTCGTGTTTGTATGCTGGCAGGCAAGTTACGATAGTTTTCTGATGGACTTGCCGTATGACAACGTTAGGTTGTTGAGTATAATGGTCACTGGGAATAGATAGTCTCTGTCTACCACGGATACGGATACTAGGAAGATGGATTGATCGATTGACTGACTGACTGACTGACTGACTGACTATCCGTGCTGTCCACCACTGAGTCGTTTCAGAGCCAGGGTCACATACTTCACCGTCACCATCGCTACCAGCGTGTGCGCTGTGGGCCTGTTCGTCCTGTGCATAGACGGCCAGGACCAGGGTATGAAGCAGGGCGATCATCGTCAACGGGTGGCTACTGTCAATGCCAAACCCAATGCTACAGTACCGGTTTAGCTAGGTACGCATCCGTACTACTACGCTACCTATACAACCCTTCCATTTGGTTGGGATCTTCGGACTAACAGACGGATCCAATGCCATGTGTAGTGTCAAGGATGCACTACCAAGACTACTGGCCGATCTTCTGCCCAGGCTTCTTTGTTGTAGGCACCTAGGGTACCTATGTAATCTGTTTGATTGTCTCTCGGGCGGACCTTTTGGTTTTTGGCAGTGCACCTCCGAACCTGTTCGGCCCAAAAAGATACGCATTCTGAGTGTCTTACTTCACTACATGAATCTTCTCGACTGATGAGTGCATGTAGGTAGGTACTTTTGAAAATACGCAGATTTGTCCGTAGTATACGGCAGTCCATCATCACTATCAACCTTCACTCTTTCCCTTGGACAGAACCATTACAGAGTCAATCAAGGGCGGGCGAGTGAGAGATTTCCATCCCTGATTTCGTTGATCCCAACCCGACCCAGTCAAGTCAAGTTAAGACGAGGCCAGACCAGACCAAACCAGACCAGACCAGACCATAAGAAAGCGGTGGTGACCTTCCAAGCCCTGGCTCGACTGTCCGGCTACCGTTGCAATGGATGGGGAAATAAGATTGCTGCACCCAAATGATCGATGGATGGGCACTTTTCTGGACAACCGAACAATATCTAGACCCTGGCTAGGCCTGGCCCGTCACGGTCATCATCTTGTTCTCGTTGCTCTACGGATACTAGTCCTCTAGTTAGTTTCCCTGTTCTAATTAACTTCTCCCTAGGTACTAACTGCGTTACAGGCCGTTCGTCCACGTTTAACCAGGTGCGGAGAATGCTAACCCGCCCAGGTCTGAACGAGCAGGGGTTGGGTAAACGACGATGGGGTCACAGTAACGCTGCAGTTTGCACCAACCATTCTCCCATTGGAAACGAAACGGAACGAAACAAAAACGGGCGGGCAAGCGGGCTCGTTCTAAAATCTAAATGAAAAGATTGTCCAGGGCCAAGGCGTCTGCCGAGATCAGATCAGACCATGCGCTGGATCACTCACAGACTGCACATGGCATAGGTAGGTAATTACTTGTAGCATGGACATGGTCATCCCATCCATACGCATAGGAGAGACCCTCGAGTCATAACATGTCTTGACTTATCAAGAGCTCCAGGACTGCGTTTACATAGTACTCACTCCGTACATAATTACATACTATACATGTTTGCGAGTAAAGCCAGATAGGTCCGCCATGGCAAATGTACATTTCCGCGATATTTTAGGTATATATTCCTACAACATAATCAAAAATACTAATAAGATTATACACTTTTAGTATACTTATAGAGATAACACTAAAGTCATTAGTAAAGGAGAAATAACAGATTAGCTACTACAGAGATAAGAAGTACTGATTTTACATTTGCTATCTCTGAGGGCTGTATACGTGAAAGGATGGATCTTCGTGTCAATCAATCAAGGTATGGTTACATCACTGCTGTCACTATTGAATCCGCAATGCGTTGTTGCACTCTGCAGCCTCCCTCCTTTGCCATCCCATCTATCTACTGACATTACAGCATCTGATCCGTGTTATGTGTTGTGCTCCATGGTCTGGCTGGCAAAGCAAGGCAAAGCCAAGCAAAGCAAAGCAACAGGAGCTACCCCTTTGGTGGATGCTACTCGGTACATACATACTCTATAGATATTCCATGAATGACCTACCTCTTGACCGAATAAGGGAGGATATTGGCAATAGCCAGTCTACTGTGGCGTCAGGCCTCCCTTGAGCGTCCAAACCCTTCTTGGATCGTGCCGAGTGAAACAGACAACGGCTTCTCAGCTCGGCTCAGCTGGCTTCTCAGTTGACGTCTGCATCGCCCAATGAAACCATTCCTTGCCCCTGTCTTGCTGTCCGGATCCCTGCTGCTTACCCTGACCTCAGCTGGGTATATGGTCACATCATTTACCTCTTGCGGATGATCTGCTCCAGAACCAGCCGCATCCGGAGTCTTCTCAACTTTTTCAAGTGGCGGCGTCCATCCTTTATTCATGAACCCCACCCACCCTACACCACGCAAAGTAAGTATGTAGCTCTGTGCCTTACCTAGGAACCTAACTGCCTACCCTGTACTCCGTGTAGATATACCTCTTTTTATTAGCTGCTTCTCCACCACAGAACACAGCAATGTCGGCGACAGGGTTCTTGACGGAGCGCGGCCGGTAACGATGACAGGATATAGAGTGCCATTCTCCCCCATGTTTCTTGCGATTCTACAATATATAGTGGATTAGTGTAATTGTGTCGACCTGTCTGTCAGGACATGGTAATGCCGATCGACTCGATGAACTGGCTCTTTCCAGAGGATATATCCGGAACTTGGCCACATTTGCTGCGAATGAGAGAGAACTAGCCGTCTGCGACGTCAAAATAGCAAGAAAAACACCCCAACGCCATCCCGAGAGATACCTCTCAATAGCATGTTCCGGCTTACCCATACACCTGATTTACACATTCAACACCCCTGACCTTTGCCAGATCCTCGAGTATGTATATAGAGGTACCTTTCTGCCCAATACCCGTAACACCCTGAGCTGCCACGTTCCTCACCCATTCATAAATAAATGTCGCCGCCTTCGCCAGCAACCCATCGTTGCCACGCCTGCTCATAGGCTGTTTCAACGTGATTCACCCAACGCTTCGTGTCGAAGAGCCCGCAGTGCCATTTGCTTTCCCACAACAACTTGCGTATATCTGCCAAGCGGCCACCACCGTGACCATAGCCGTCCGCGGATATGGTGTAGCTGAGGCCCGTGGCGAGTTCAACTGCGCGTTGCTCGTACTCTTCTTCACTCGCGGCGATCAGTTCTGCTGCAGCCGCTCGGCCTTCGTTTGATTTAGGCAGAGCGCCCTTCAGGATTGATGCGGCCATACGAGAGCACATCTTGTATGGGTATCGAGGAAGCGTAAGTAGCGGCGTGCTTGACCAGAGAACATCTGCCGCTGTTGTATGGGCGTTGCACTCAGGGGTGTCGAGAAACAGGTCACACACACGAGCCCTCGAGATATGCTGACTCTTTGGCGCTACATCTGTGAAGATCAGACGACTGGCCACTTCTTCACCAGCCCAGGCCCTAGCAGTTCGCCGCAGATTGGCTTCCCCGAGCTCCGGAAATCGAAGTAGCCATATCACTGCCTTTGGCACTTGTGCCAGAATTCTAAGCCATGTTCTAAAGGTCGTAGGCTCGATCTGGTCGAGGTCAGTCAGTGAAACTCCAGTAAAATGCTGAATGAGCAACGGACGTACCTTGTATAACTGATTGAAATTACCCATGATGATAGTGTCATCGCTCAGAGCAGGAAAAAGCTCCTTTCGCATCTTCCAGCGACGCCTCTGCTCTTGTTCCCAAGTAACCGATCGTTCACTCGCATCGCATGACTGAGCATGATCGCAACAGAAGAAGGTATCCCGGCAATATATGATATTCTCCGAGTACATCCAGTCTTCCTCCTCGCCCTCCGTATCGTCCTTGAAAACGTCGGCGATCTTGAAGTTTCCACGCCAGGGCCGTAGGGTCTCTGGCGGAACGGCTGTGCTATCAGCCAGGATGTAATCGCACCACTCAGCACCCAGAGTACCGGCAAAGCCCATGAAGGACATCTGGACCGGGGCAGGTCGTGCAGCAAAAATTTCGTTGCGTGCCCCTCTTGTATAGCCGTTGAGGTTGACAAGGATATGAATCTCGTCCTTGATAATTTGCTCTACAAGTTTATCTGCGGGCCAACTGCTGACGTCACGAAAAACAGGAGCCTCCCTTTCGATCTGCTGCCGGTGGACAGATCGATCGCTTGCAGTTGTAGCATAGCAAATGGCGCGTGCCCGACTTGGATTGTGGAATCCGAATACAGACTGCATCCTAAATTTCAATCCAAGAGCGATTAGAGATCGGGAATACACTCAAGAGACGAGGGATCTTACAGGTGAGCCAAGGGGTGGTTGTTAAAATCCGACGATACGTATCCTATGTTAAGGTGTGGGTTAGGAGGAGGCGGTGGGGGGTAGACGGTGGAAGGGAGCCATGGCAACCGCAGTGTTGAACAAGATATTCGAATGCCATTACGCTGAGAAATTACTCGAATGTCCTTTGCTGATAGGGGGCATGTGAATGTGTGAAAGGGTAGGACGGTTGGTGCTGAAGGGACGCTGAGCCCGCTGGGTAATCGAAGCCGAGTGTACTGGGTACGTTTTTGACTGCCAGAGACGTGCTGATCCTGATACCATTTCCATTGCGTTGCGCGAGCTGCACGTTCTATCAAACGTATCACGCGTGAGCCCTCCCATGGTTTATTGCTCCATCCCTTAAGAGCTTGCTCAGGGTCGAACGATATGACCAGGCCCAGGTCCTTAATCTGCCGCGTGAACGAGGCGATCTTCTTCTCATCGAGAACCCCCCGACCCCAATGTGATGCGTCACTCAACTGGCGATTGATAATCCGTACGACACGCTTGACAAGGCCGCTGTCATGACCGAAAGAACGGGCATCAATGAGTGAACCTTTGTCATCAACATGCCATCGATCGTACTTCCCGGATTTCAAAATAACCCCACCGCGACCTCTCCAGTCGCAAACAGAGTTGAGCGCTGTAGAAAGACCACATACGGCTTCGGCAAATTCGGGATTGGAGCTCACAGCGCGTTTGTAATACGTTATTGCATCGTTGATGCGTCCCCTGTCCTTGACAGCATTGGCGAGGTTTGTCAGGGCGATATCAAAAGTCCCATCGCACGCCACGGCCTGTTCATACATTTGTATCGCGTGGTCCAATTGTCCAATGTCCTTGAGCAGACTTCCCAAGTTGGTGTGCAAATGGACATGCTTGGGATCCAGGCGTAGGCCATAGTGATAGTACGCCAAAGCCAAAGCCAGACCGCTGCCTGGCACTATGCCGGGGATGTTCGAATGGGCAGGCACATCAACATTTGGAGTTGGGGGATTCGAAGCTATCTGTTGAACACCGGCGAGGAGGATACCGACATTGTTAGCCGTGGAAGGACTTTCCTGTAGTGAAAGTGATAGATAGTAAAGGGCCAGGATATCTTCAACCCCAGAAGGGCGTCGCAGAATGTTCGGGGCTCCTTGCCCACTTGACAAAGAATCCTGGAATATCTTAGCCAACGATAACAGCGAATTGCTCGTGGTCTGTACAGCAGCTCGCTTGGTTGAGCCTTCAGCTACATGCTGCAATCCAGGTAGAGAACCGGTGCCACCGAAGACGAGCTGTGCAGTATGACGAGCCCTTTCAGGGGGGAGTAATAAGGGCCGAGTACCGTGCCTAGCGTTCCTATGCGAGACTGGAGTTTCTGTTGGAGATAAGGCAGTCTGGATTCGACGAACAAGATCCTGTATACTAGTCATTTGGCGACCTACGCTGATCAAGACGGCCTCTTCAAAAGCCTCCGATGCTCTGTTTACATCTTTAAGACTGTATAGCATGGTTCCCTTCGCATGTATGAGAGCCAGGACACGCCCATTCTCTTTCCCATGAATGGCATAGCCACTGGACGCGAAACCAGGTGGTTTCGCTAGTTGGTCGTGAGATCCGGCTTGCTGATTCTGTGCCTGTCTCATGTTAGTATTCCCGCAGTACAGGCGCTATGCACCCTGCCAAGGCCTATAGTAAATAGCATGCTGGCTGCTGCCAATCATTTCTGATGGTTTACGTACCGGCAATACCCTTAGAGCCCGTTGAACATGGTCGATGATCTCGACGGCCTCTTTGCTGCGCTTTTTGTAAAGAAGTCCAACAAGATGTTCAACAGCTTCCAAGTAACTAGGCTGCACTTCCACAGCTCTGATCCAATGTTCCTCGGCCTCGTCTTGGCGACCGAGACAGTAAAGAGTGGCAGCTTTATTCGTAATTGCCTCGACATGACTGCGAAAGAGTCAGAACAATGAACAGCCACTTGACAGTTCACGTGGGAGAAAAGTTTTACCTCGAGTCAAGGGCGATAATTCTCGAGAACCATTCCAATGCCTCTTGATATTGATCTAGACCATAGTGTAAACACCCCCCTAGCATTATCCCATCGATCCAGCTCCAGGTACTCTGTTCGCAAAGACTGCTGAGCATATCTAAAATAGACTTTGCTGCTGCGAAAAGTGTTGAATTGCCCGTGGAAGAATAACTGTTAAACGGCCCCTGGAAGTAGGGTACCACATGTCCCCTTGACTGGAAGTCTTGGTACGAATCATTCTCGGAGGAGTTGTTGAATAATGTAGGATCTTGCCCAAGTGCGGCTTCAGATATTCTCAAGGAAGGTTTCGGAGGTTTAGGGTAAACAATAAGCCTGGGGGACGTGTTGTGGCCTACTGCTCCTTTGGAAGCCTGCGGTTTCCGGATAGTTTGTGCGTATGCCAGCAGATCAACGTAGACCCTGTGCGCCTGTAACAATACTTTCTCTCTGAAACCTTGTTGGCTGCTCATATGAGGTGGTCGAAGATATGATTGTGTGTGCATGCTCGAATCGAATCCAGGATGAGGCTGAGTTTCCGAGTCAAAACATGAAGCAAAGGAAGAACGACGTGCGAAATCAGAACCACAATGCTGCTGGAAAGAGCGCAAGTCCTGCGGTTGAACGTGCCTTGCCGAGACCAGGCCAGGTCGGCCATGATAGTTCCATGGCGTATGCATGCCTGGCTGACCAAAAGGCAGCGACTCGTTCATGACTATAGGGGGTGGGCAAAATGCCCTGACATTGTATTCGTGAGCTCGTATTATTGGTTGGTATAGATTAGGAAACACCCCCGGCGCTTCTGGCTGGCCTTGAGGAATGTATTGGCTTTCGGCTTGATGAAGGCCATAATGATTAGTGGGAAGCGCACCACGATGCAATGCCGTATCGCTCCCATAAGCCCAAGTGGAAGATCCGGGACGGGCTTGCAGGTCATCGCTGAGACCAGTATTGCCGACCGAAGATGGACGGCGGTAGTCGATGCTCCCATTGTAATGAGACCGGCGTATTGGAGGGCCCGTCGGGGGAAATGCCGTAGCCGTCGCTGATCGAGGTAGAACCAAATGTTTTGAAGGCGGGGGACCGTGGGAGAATAACGATGGCGAGCCGTCATATCCGGCATCGACAGTACCGTTTGGTGTCTTTCGTCGTAAATGATGCTCTTGGCGTGGCGGATAAAGAGCTGAGCTGTACGGGATAGTGTGCCGATGAGGTCGAGAGGTGCGAATCGCGAATGACTGCTGATATGGCGCTGGGACATTGCGAGGGTGATGGTCGTTAAAAGTGGTGTCGGCATTTGTGAACGTTGAGAGGGTATCGAGATTCGACTGCTGCGGCGGCGTCACCGCGTGAGGGGACATTTGAAGAAGAGGTAACATGACAACGGGGTATATTGGCGAGGAAACAAAACTGACTGAAAATGCAGCACAAAAGACACTGATGGAAGTCTGTAGGTCATGGCCTGTTGGTTAAAGGGCATGGCTGGCGGCTGCACTTGGTATTGAAGTGTCGAGTTGATTGCTGACAAGCATCTGGGCGAGTGTAGCGCCAGCGACACAACAGAGAACCACAAACTTCGAGCTGTTGCGAGAGAGCCTTGCGCTCTCTTGAAACCAGCAGAATGGCCTTTGTCTTGTTGAGTAAGAAAGAGAGAAAGAGAGAGGGTCAGGCGTTTCTAGGCGACTCTGTCAAGCAGTGTCTATCGATTCTATCGCAGAGGGACCGAATATCAAGTCGCACGGGAAATCACTATCGCGTTCATCGTCTCACAAAAGAGTTTCTGTTTGCAGTGGCAGGGAAACAGAGTCTGATGACAGCCTCAGATCCCTAGATATCGGTCAAGTAAATGCTGAAGGAGGTTTTCAGGTCAATACATGCAGCCCAGAACAAGCAGTTGTTGACGAGAGAAGAGAGGTACTAGTTAGGTAGGTTAGGAGAGTGAGGTATGGGCACGTTTGTTGTGGAGCAAGGCCCGTGGTTAGTGAGGTGGGGAACCTGTGACAGCGGCTAGAGCGGGGGGCCAAGGCGTCCCACATTGGGGCGGGAGAGACGGAGTCACAAAGGCACCATAGATAGGCACCTCACCTGCTCACCTCACCTCAAACTTGGGTACCGCACCACTTTGCCTTAGGTGTGATGCCCCTCGAGGCATGCATGCATGCATGCATGGAAGGGGAGGGAAGAAAACTTGGGACATATATCCCAAGGGATAAAAACAACCAATTATATAGAGTCCTAAATATGACCAAAGCTATTTGTATATTTTTATCAGTTGAGTTAAAATAGAGGACCCAAGTTTTCTTGCTCCCCGAGGCCCCTCTCAACCCGGCTTGAGCCATAAGCGCAGACAGACCATTTGCCTCTCATCCATCCACACTCATGCTTCCACTGCCCACTTCCCCTTCCAACGACAACTCGAACCCCAGATAAAGATTGCGTCAATTTAGCATTTGACAGATAAACAACTCGTATGGGCCAAGCCAAGTACTTGCAAATTGAAACATTGAGTACATACCAGGCCATATAACGTACATACATACAGCGGCCCTGCGCTATGACGTTGCTGCAGCATGTCCCGATAGCCATTGGATCCATCCATCATCCATGCCAGCATGAGGCGTTGGAAATGGTTGGAAATGGGGCCACCCATGTCCGTGGATATTCTATGAATACCCTCAGATACTACGAGACCATTGAGGATATCGCCTATCGTTCCACATCGCTGGTATACTTGCCGCATGTGGATAAAGTCTCGGCCTTCATCCATTTAACTCAACTGGATCCTTCTAACAACCCTGAAAATTCCACATAGCTTGATATCGTCTTGCAAACAAGTAGACCAGGCTGAAGGTGTGCTCTTACAATGCTGTTTGATTGAACCTTGGTGAACCTCTATGGAGAACCGGCACTTTCAATGGCGGAAACAATGTAATGCATAATGCCATGTAGTCGCTTACAGTTACTACAAGTCCGACTCGATTCGAATTCTTTGCGATTCGCTTTAATGATATATTTCTCAATGTCTTGGTCTTCCTATTCAAGGAAAAACCGGGAGGAATAGCTTGTATAACTCACTTGAGCGGCAGGGAGATGTTTTCGAAAAACATGGAAGGAATTTTCATCTGAAATTTGTGCATCATGTGGCCATGATGATGGACCGCTACATCCACAAGAGCTTTATCGCCAGTATGTCGCGGTGAGTATTGGGCCCAGGTTCCTCTTCCTTGCACAAAAATAGAAATAAACCACGGGGCATGATGGTAGATTTCAGAGTGAGTCAAGGGTTCACAATTTCGAAGCATATCACAAGGACTGGAGGGAAATAATTTGTCATGCTGCCATCGATCAATGAGTCTATTTTTGGTTTCTCATACTGGTGGGATTTTTGAACAGGGCGTGGAAAACATTTACTCCTCAGGGACTATTCACATATTAGCTTCATGAAATTTCGAGTAGGGGGTACCAAGACTTACTGTCGATGTCTCCGCTGTCAATAGCCTCGATGATAGCCTGGGGAGGCTTGCCGTCGACCTGGCAGCCAACACTGTAGGCGGTTCCGAGAATCTCCTTGACAGTACCAGAGAGCTCCTTGGCGAAAGACTTGTATCGCATGGTACGGGCGATCTCGATGATCTCGTCAAGGCTGACAGACTTGTTGTGCTTGATGTTCTTCTCCTTCTTGCGATCTCGAGGAGGCTCCTTGAGAGCCTTGATGATCAAGGAGGAAGCGGTGGGCACAACCGACACGGCGGCCTGACGGTTCTGGATGGTGAGCTTGACAGTCACGCGCAAGCCTTTCTGAACACAATTCTTAGTATACTTCAATGTGCAATGGGATTGAACACCATACCCAGTCGCCGGTAGCCTTGGCAATGTCTTCTCCGACCTTCTTGGGGGACAGACCAAGAGGACCGATCTT
Source organism: Fusarium xyrophilum (assembly GCA_008711595.1). NCBI lineage: Eukaryota > Fungi > Ascomycota > Sordariomycetes > Hypocreales > Nectriaceae > Fusarium > Fusarium xyrophilum. Next base: position 12,132 of record VYWZ01003810.1, read on the forward strand.
AGGCGCGAGAGCAGAGGAGGCACCGACCTCACCACCAGTGGCGCGGAGGTGGCTGCAAAATGTCAGTTTCAAGGTGCCCAAACTCTGCGAATGGATTCAACCTACATCACCTTGACCTCATTGGGATCGAACTTGGGAGCTGTTCATCGTGTAAGCAGGATGACCGTGCCTGATATCCAGGAGTGGAACGAACGCATTTTTGTGTCGTGAAAGTCGGCAGAGGCTCGAGGTTTGCGTGCCGGAAGTAATGAATAGGCAGGTTGATCGAAAAGAAAACTTGAAGTTGTCGCGAAATATCAAAACTATCCAAGCATGTGGGCCCCACTTGCCCTAAATCTGCTGAGTCAGCAACTATCACGTGCAAACATCTCCAGGTCAAACAGGTAAATTACTACCGACCTAACGTATTTCCTCGCCACCCCGTACACCCCTAGACCGCGCACACCTCAACACCATCGACGCGTCATGGATAGCAGCCACTTCACTCTCTTCTGTAAAATTCAAATTAAATCCGTTTTTTTTTCT
>VYWZ01003812.1:0-10210 GCA_008711595.1 Fusarium xyrophilum
AAAAAAGGGTAAAATAGCTCAAGACTAGGTTTTAAAACAGTGAGCCCTATGGACTTCCGTATAGCATTCAATTGGTGACGATTGGAGGATATGGCGAATTGAACGGTCTGATTGCATGTAAAGTGACGGCTAAGGCGCGATTATCTCGGTATCTTAGAGTCTGGCTCCGAGGAGATCGGGACCTCGGGATTTGGGAGGTGTCGTGTGATGGTGGATATAATGCTGTGATGTTGATAATTCATGCGGTGGTAGGCGATTGATGTGGTGGTGAGCAATTCATGCAGTGCTTCACAGGTATACTACAACTGTGATTTGTAAGTATTGTTGGTTTGTAGCGTTGGATATGCAACTGTCTCTATTCGGCATTGTTTCTACAGGTTGATCTCCCCGGGTAAACACAGAAATTGACGTTTTGGAGTTACATCAAATGCCTGTGGCATTCTCCGGGGTACCCCAATGTGATGTGCCCCGTGTTCAAGGCCTACAGGCCTCGTTCGTTGGTGGAATCATGCACGTAAGAGTCCAGACTCTAACAATTGACCTCGTGATGCTCATCAGATCATCCACCAACTGGATGACATTCTCACATAAGCAACCAATCATCGGGTTAATTGGAGATCATCCATTGCTTTGCTCTCATACAACATACCATACACACATAAAAAAACAGGTACAAGAATACGCCGCCCCAAGCCCTTTCCCTTCCGTTCTATATGCTCGGCAAGGCATATCTCGATCCCTTTTTTGTTAAAACCCTTCCAAATCCATCATGCAGAAAATAAATAAAAGTAAAACTAAGACGCCGATGCTATGCAATTTGCGAAACATGAGAGCCGGAAGAAGTGTAAAGATAAAAACAGGGAAATGATAAAAAGGGGTATACAGCAGAAACACAGACATTTACCGTTGAACAGGAAACTTTGAAAATCATGTAGTCATCTCTCGGAGTAAGAATCGTATGTAAGTGAAAAGGCGGGTGGATCAGGGAGTCTTGGGACGCTTCCAGTAGTATTGCTATTATACAGTGTAAGTTTGAGTGTATATTGTCAAGTTGAGGATGTCACAAACCTTGTGTTGCTTGCGACAAGCGCGCAGACTGGGCTTGCGAAGGCCATCAACGACTGCGGCGCGACGCTGTTGGTCGTCGTCTTCCTCAGGAACATAATAGTACTCGCTCTCAAGGGGCTTGCCCGCTGCATCCTTGCCCTGACGCTTGATGATACCAATACAGGGTGTACTCTCGATAACATCGCGGAGATCGTCCTTGGAAAGGTCTTGCTTCTCCTCAGAGGGCAGATGGGCCATGATGGTGGATAGAGGAGTCGAGGACAGACGCGAGAAAGCGAGCTGGTTGATGACATGGTTACCAACAGCAGGGTGGGACTCAAAGGACATCCTGAAGATCTCCGGAGCCGGAGAAGACATTCGAGGAGGGGACGAGAGTGGAGACTCGGTCCTGGCCTGCTGCTTGCGAGGAGACTGACGAGGAGCAGGAATCTGACGAGGAGCGAACAGCTCGGAAGCAATGGCGCTGTGGAGAGGGTTGGCACGCTTGACACCCTTGAGCACCTTGGGAGACTTTGTCGTTATCGAAGCCAACCGGCAGGAAATGTCGGCGCCGAAGGGCCCGAAAGAGTGCACGATAGGATCATTCTCCTCATCAGGGTTGTGGTCCTCACCATCACTGACCTCACTGCTGAAGCTGGCAGTCACATCGGTGCACATGCTGACATTGATGTCAGTGGGATCATGCTTGTGCTCAGGCAGCTCGAGCTCAGCGTCGTCCTCGTAGATTTCAATGTCACGCTGTCCGGGGAGCAGAGCCTGGAGGCGGCGGGAGCTAGAGAGGCTAGCAGGCGTGGGGCTCTCGGGAGAAGCAATACGAGAAGCGCGACGAGGAGGGGAGGACTGGAGGATAGCCTGGGCACGAGCCTGGCAGGGAGGAGAGTCCCATGTGGTGTCGGAGAGATGGTCAAGAGCCCGCTTGGGCCATTGGACTAGGACACGCGAGTTTTGCACGTCAATTATGATCTCGGAGCCCTCTGTTTCACTGGTGAAGCTATCGCCCTTGGACAGCTCCCACGTACGACCCTGGCTATGCAACTTGAGACCATTCCAGCCATTGCAGACGATTTCGATCTTGCTGGGCTCAAGGGGACTCGCGGCAGCGACGAAGCGAGCCTTTACGTGGACGCGGGAGACGAGGCGGTCAGCGGAGATCTGGTAGTGTGACGAATTCGACGATCGGCCCATGATGAGGGTCTCGCCGTTTTCCGAGAGTTCAACAGCTGGGACGGCAGCGAGCGGGGCACGCTCAGAAGCGGTGGCGGACCGTTGAGGCGGGGAACTCGAGAGGATACCTGTGCTCGACGTGGAAGCGGGAGTAGGATATTTGAGGTGAGCTCGCGACGAGGAGCGCCCAGAACCGAGATTTTGTCGCTTCACGGGTCGAGGGAGGTTTGGAGATGACGAGAGCGGCTCAAAGGGCGGGAGGAGACTCGGTGCTGAGCGCTTGGAGCCGGCGAGGGAGTAGGACTTCATCGCTGGAAGTGTTGGTTCGGCGGAGGAGCCTTTTCGAGGTGATGAGCCTAGAGAATCCATTTTTGTGTTTTTTGTTTTTTGTTTCTTGTAGGAGTTGTAGAGGTGTGATTCGGTTCGTGGTGTTGTAGATCGAGGATCGAGGCCGGACTGGATCGCGTCCAGAGATGAAGGAGACAAGACCAGGTGACACGCGTAGAGTGCAAACGTCAAACTCGCTCAGAATTCGAAATCAAGATCGAATCTCTTGTTTCCACCAATCTTCTCCCTTGTCCTTTTTAATGTCTCGCCAACGGGGGGTGTCGTGGTACCAGAGAACGATGACGACACGAAAGGCGGTTCTAGTATCTCAAGGTATACTTCCTTTTCTTAAATCATAGGTGTAAGATAAAAAAAATGAATCAGATAAAGACCATCGGTTCCAAAGAACTCGACCAAGCGTGAAACCTTTTCTTGTACGGTAGGAAGTACGTGCAGGTGGTGGTGAGATTGTAAGAAAGGCTCTCGTGCTGGGTAGCGGGAGGTATTTAAACAGGCATGCTCCGCTTTACGCGGGACGCGGGCGCCTCGCGAGCAGTAGTCGTGGTTTTTTGGCGTTGGCGTTTTTACAGTGGTCGAGAACGCTGTAATTTAGGGAGCTTGATGGGAATTAGGTGCTTAACGCGGTTCTGAGCGGGGCACGTTGAGTGGTGATGTGGGCAGTGGACCCGTGCTGGCGGTATCGATAAGGATGATGCTCGCTGGGGCGCGCTGAGTTATAGTGGCTGCGTTTCTCATGCGCAACCAATCTCCTTCTCTTTCGGTATATCCCCTTTTATACTATCTTAAACTCAATATCTCCCTTGATTCAGATGCACATTGTGAATCTAATTGTGAAGAATTGTCGTTGAGGATTTAATGGGGACTGTTGGTAAAGCCAACCTCCTGTGTTGAAACCTCCAATTTCTTCAACACGTCTCCACCATTGAATCCATCGAGAGTGGTCTCGCGTTTGGAGACTTGTAGACCAATCCCTTGTTAATAAAAAGCATAAAAGAGTCTGGCTGGGATTATCTGCCTTGCTTTTTGTATTCGGTAGTTATGCAGAATATCCACCTCTGAGGATTTTTTCTAGGGTTTAGTGAATGCACGTCTTGGACTTGGTTTCGTGATGGGCTTGGGACCGTGTATAAGTTTGATGCATCACGCTTTGATGTTGGATCAATGCTGTCATGTTTCGAGCTGGACCTTGACTTCAAGTCCAGGATCAACTTCAATGGTCCGTTCATGGTTCTGAGGCTTCAATTGATGTCGCCAGTAAGCTCCTAGCCAATATATACGTCTGCTGCGTGGATCATGAGAATCTCGCTCTTGCCTATGATTCAGTAATACCTACGACACCGACACCTATCATACCTTGACAAATATCATCAATCGCGTCCATGTGGCATTTAGCGAGCTCGCCAGTGGTTATCTGGTCAGCCCTATGCCACAGATCGAGCCACGGCACGCATGCACGCGACTTGATCCATACCTCAACCAAGGTACCCTATATCGTTTTTATATCACAAGAGAACTTCACAAGAACGTGTTAGAATTGGCAGCCTGCGTATTACTTTTTTGTGTATCAATTATACCTAGAAAGACATTTTCATTATAGAACTGCTGTCCTGGGCTCAATAATGAACCAAGCTAGTCAATCATGTGAAAGTTGGTGATAGCTTCATCCCTTCTCCCTGAGAATAACCTGTGATCGCAGTGTTTAGCCGTCCCACCTCTGACCTCTCTCCCTTTCTCTTACCGTATACTCAAGGGCCAGCTCTTGCAGATTACTGATGAATACCTTGTAGAAGATTACAGTGACATTCGTCTCGCCTTGCACTCTGAGCATTTCGAAGGATCAGCCCCCTTCTCCCTGTGCTTCACTTCTCGCCGACATTCTTTCCCCTTCTTGGAGTCCTTGCAGAAGTCGTCGCCGAATTCGACATTGACACAGTGGCCGCACTTTCGACACGATGTTGTAGTGATCCAGTTGATACACATGTTTGATCTAGTGTTAGCTGTTGTCTGAGTCTGGGGCTACCCCAGGTTGAGATATTGATCTTGGTTTGAGATGTTAGTAATTGTTGAAATGAAATGAAGAGTATCTGGACTGTCGCATGGGGGGAGACTTTGACTTTATATAGTTTTTCAAGGGCCGGATGCTATGAAGTTAATGTCAGAGGCGTCTAAGTCATCTCATGCTCACATCGGATATCGACATTGAGTTCAGTGAATATATACTGTCCTTTTGTTCAGTAATTGAACAAAGGACATCATACGTAAGTCACTGTCTGTCTTTATAATGTTCACTCATTACTCATCGCACAAGGGACAAAGAGTTGTCTTGTCGGCCACTGTCAGCCTCAAAGGGCACCTACCTTCCATGGCAAATGAATTCAGCAAGAGTAATCCTAAGCTTAGGCTACATTACCTACCTGAGTCTTTGTCATTCAGGACCAATGCCTTGAGCTTTCTTTTCTCACCTGCCTTAGTTAGTGTTGACTTCCTAGAGCTGAGCATCAAAGCACAGATGTGTTCCTGACAACGCCATGGAAGAGCATTCTCTCTTCTTCATCTCACATTTTAAGTCACTGATCGAAAACAAAAGACATACTGGTTTCACCACTATCGCCATGTCTCACAACAGCATAGATGAAGCAGCCCTGAAGATGCTTGACGAATAGGAGGATGAGCAACGCCTTGAGGCCGCATTCCAAGACGGCTGGCACCCTGACCTGGTGGTTCCCATGCCTGAAGAACCCGTCCGCAAGTTCTCCGAGTCCGCTCTTCAGGTCGGCCACTTCAAAGAAGATGTCCCCGGCTACCCTCCGTCCCTATCAGCCAACCGCAAGAAATACGCGAAAGCATACCTCACGGTGAAGCTCTTCGGCGCCGGCAAACCCATGACCTTCTTTCTCTGGTGCGACGCTGATGGTCACCCCGTTAATAAAAGGTATATCCAGATGGCTGAAGGTCTCGACATTGAAGATCTGAAGCGTCACCTGATGGTGATGTACAACCAGCAGGAGATGTCGATTGTCATACACTACAACGAGGAAATGAAGGTTGCGAGGGACCGAATGGCTCTCAGAAAATGCGAGCTAAGGGGAGAGAATTACGAGCTTCCAGCCGATCAGAGGGAGGATGGTAGGGAGATATGGTTTTGCAGTGGGAAGGATCTTGAGATGAACTGAGGTCTGTTGTGGTAATTGGTGGGACCAGAACCAGAATAAAGGACGACGCCGGTGTATCAGGATTCCCGTTATCAGATGGCAGTGACTTTGCAGGCTATATTTTGTACAACAAGCACGATGGGGCGTTTCAGCGGTTAGTTTGCAGCGTTGGAAATAGTACTGAGAATCACTTTCATCCCATCAGTTGTTCCGTGATAACTTTAGGAGTTTAGAAGAAGCTTTAGCTCCAAGGGTATAAAGGTATAAACACCTAAGTAACTGCTACTCTTCTGTAAAGATGATCAAGTGCCCCGTCGTCCTGATCGCCATCATCCTTTGTTCTCGTACCCCCAATTACCACGCCATCAGACCTCAGTTCAGCTCAGGATCAGTCTCACTGCAAAGCACAGTCTTCTTCATGTAAGGCATGGACCGTTCAGGCTGATCCTCATCATCGATGACAGGCAGCTCAGACGCTCCCCTCTCCGCAAACTTGACAATCCTACGCCGAGCCACCATAACCAAGATGGCACAATTGTAGAGTTTCACGAGCCTCTCCTCTTGAAGGCTGTACATCTCCACTAGATCCTTCTTCAAATTCTTGACGACAAGACCCTCAGTCATCTCAATGCAGTTCTTGTCCACGGCCTCACCATCTGCGTCACACCACAGGAAACCGGTCTTGTCGCCGTCGCGCTTCACCATGAGATAGGCTTTCGCGCCTTTCTTGCGGCTGGCTGATAGGGTACCATCGCTAGGGATGTCGTTCTTGAAGTAACCGACTTGGAGAGCAGAATCTGGGACTTTGTAGACGGGCTCATGGGGCATGGAGACTGGGCATGTGGAGTCCCATGGGCGGCGACCATATGCAAAGTCTTGCTCGATGGCTTCGGTGATTGACTGCATAGCCTGGGGATTGTGGGACATGGTGATGCTGAGGTGGTGAGGTCAAAATCTTGCTTTTGGACCAAGTGCAATGACTCACAAGATGAGAGAACCCCGAGAACCCTTCGTGAATGTTTGTAGGGTCTGGAGATGAAGCTTTTGCGTTGAGGAGAAGAAGGAACAGAAATACTCTCCGCTGTTGTAAGGGAGGCATCTGTGCTTTGATGCTCAGCTCAGCTAAATTGGTCACTGTCAACCTGTATCACTGTCAAGTAATGCAAACCCCAGGAACAGGTTATCAGCACTGCGTGAGGTACCATTATATGTCGCTCATCGACACTGTCGTAGGAAAGAGGTAGCTTTGAACTAACATGAACGTGGAATTACTATCTAGGTAATTAGGGCATATCTCATACATCATAAACCTGTTTACGCCTCAACAACAGTAACTTTTGTCTCCTCCTTCAAGTCTCGACTGCTGAATCCAACACGAATAGTAAACTCTCCCTCAGGAATAAGCCACTTCTGAGAAATAATATCCCAGTAGCTAAGATCACGGCGCATCAGCTCAAAGCTAACACTCTTGCTCTTGCCAGCCTCAAGGAAGAACTTGTCGAAGCCACGGAGCTGCTTAGGTGGTGTACCGGCAGGAGCGCTGTCGGGGAATGTCACGTAGAGCTGTGGAACAGTGGCGCCGTCGACCTTGCCCGTGTTGGAGACGGCGACGGTCACGTTGTAGATGGTCTCCCAGAGTGCGGGGTTACCGCCGGGCTGCACAGGGAGATCTTCCGGCTGGGAGGTGATGTCGGAGGCGAGAGGCTCAGCGGAGATGTCGGATATTTCGAAGGTGGAGTAGGAGAGACCGAAGCCGAATTCGTAGCGGACGGAGATGTTGTGTGCGTCGAAGTAGCGGTAGTCAATCTCGAGCTTCTCGCCGAACCAAGACTGCCAGTCCTCCTTGCCGGTGGTGTTGACGGCAGTGGTGGGGGGAGCATTGTAGTCAGTACCGTTGAAGGCGATGGTGTAGGGAAGACGACCAGAGGGGTTGACATCGCCGTAGAGGAGATCAACAAAGGAGTTACCAGACTCCTGACCGGGGAAGTGGGCAGCAAGAATAGCGGTGACGTTGGGGTGGTCAGCCCAAGGAAGAGTGTTGATACCGGGAGAGTGAGTGACGACGACAGTATTGTTGCAGTACTTGGCAACAGACTCGACAACATCGTTTCCGTCCCAGTCAGCGGAGAGGTGATCACGATCAGCAGCCTCCTCGGCCCAAGTCTTCAAGAAGACGAGGCAGACATCAGGAGTGGCAGGGATCCAGAGATCAGTGACGTTGGTGGTAGCAATAAGAGTGTTGTTCATCCACTGCTGAACAAGAGTACCGTCCTGCTTAGCACGAGCGTTGATGGCAGCAAGAGGCGAAACAAGGTATGTCAGACGACCAGTTCCAGAACCACCACCAGCGACAAGAGTGCCGAATTCGTAGCCCTTCTGGTTGTAGAAACCCTCAGTGATATCACCCGCATCGTTTCCAAAGACAGCGATGGACCTGGGCTTCTTGAGGGGAAGGGCGTTCTTCTCGTTCTTGAGAAGGACGGTGGACTCGGCGCCGTGCTTGCGGATTAAGCCGCCGTGGCTACCGCGGACGTCACGGCTTCGCTCGCCGGTGAGGTTGAACTCGCGGAACCAGGAGCTCCTGGGGCTGAAGGTGTTGAGATCGCCGCTGGAGGGGTCGACGGAGGGATAGTCCTTGTCCTGGCCCAGCCAGAAGTAGGGAGTCATGATGCGAGTGATCATGTCGTTGACGCGGGTCTCGTCGAGGGTGCCGTTGGTGACCGCGCGGGTGAGGTTGCCGCCGAAGAAAGAATTGGTGAAGTATGTTCCGTAGGCACCGATCCCACCAGGCATGTCCATGTCGAGACCGCTGTTGATGGCAGCAACACCGGCGTGGGTGGCGCCCCAATCGGACATGACGTAGCCCTGGAAACCGAGCTCATCTCGCAGAATGCCGTTGAGGACCTTTGAGTTCTGGCAGCTGTATGAGCCGTTGAGACGCTGGTACGAGCACATCATGCTAGAAGCCTTGGCGTGAACAGCATTGGCAAAAGGCCAGAGGTAGAGCTCGTGCATGGTTCGATCATCCATGTTAGACGAAAGAGCCTCCTTGTCAACCTCACCAATATACCCATCCTTGACAAAGGTAGGGTTTCGCATGACCTCTTGCTCGTTGCCGATAAAGTGCTTCGTAGTAGCCTGAACACCCGCATCTTGATGTCCCATGATAGTCTCCTCCATAGCAATACCAGTGAGGTAAGGATCCGGCGAGAAACCCTCCCAGTTACGACCAGAGTACGCCGAGCGTCCCAGAGGACCGGCGACGGGGCCGAGGAGGATGTGAGCACCCTTGGCCTTGAACTCTTGACCCATCGCGAGACCGCGCTGGTAGAGGAGGTCCTTGTCCCATGATGAAGCGGCTGACACACCAGCGGGGAAAACACTGGCGTAGTCTGCTACACGGATGGCGAGGGGGCCGTCGTGCAGACACAGACCGTTGAAGTTGAGACGGGGACTGGCGACGATGTTGCCGACGCAAGGACCTGGAGTTCCTGTGACCATGTCGGCCTTTTCCTCGAGCGTTAGTTGGGAGACAAAGTCTTGAGCCTTGGCGAAGGCATCTTCCCAGCCCTTGCCAGTAGCATTGTCTATAATCAATCATCAGTATAACTTCACCTCAATTGATGGAGTGGAGGAACATACTGGCTGGGTAATGAGGCGAATGGCCGTACTGTCCAAGAATCGTGGTGTTCTTGGGCTGAACCCAGCTGAAAGCATCTTCAGCTCGATCACTCGCATCGTAGGCTTGGGCATTAACACCCGCGGCCAAAAGACCCGAGACCAACACAGATCGAATGGTAGCCATTGTGAGTAGAGTAAGAGATGAATGGCGCTCAGTGATGATGATCTCCTCTTCATTCTTTTCTCGTAAGGCTACCAGCTACAACTTATATATCCCCAGCACCCGCTACACTTTCCCTCCCCCTCGGCGATCACCAGTCCAACCTCTTGCTCCTCCTTCACGAAAACTGCGTCATTGCAAAATCCTCAAAGAGTTAGCGTCGGCTTCAATTACTCTGCTCCCCCGCACAAAGGAAGAAAAGGAAGAAAAAAACGACTCACTAGCCCACATGGACGATGCGGAGTAACATAACATTGTCCTTTCACTGGCGATGTCCCGTCGTGTGATGCCATTCCCAGTTTAATCTCCATCGACAAACTGTATTATATAAAGCGTAGATTAGTTATAATAAGCATTCTAGATTTAACTAAAAGAGCCTCATTTTCTTTAATCTATAGTAGTAGTTAAATTAACCTTTTTAAGCTATAAAAATTATATAATAGATTTGATTTAATGGATTTAAAAAGAATATGTTATTTATAGCTTAATATACTTTTTATTTAATTATATATTATTATATAATTAATTATTCTTTAAATAGCTTTAATTTTACTTAATATATTTCTATAATAGAAATAGATAGTTAGATAATAAGAAAATTTGATAATATTATACTATTATTCCTTTATATATATAG
>VYWZ01003814.1:0-12158 GCA_008711595.1 Fusarium xyrophilum
TAATTACATATAGTGGTTTAATTAAAAATAGTAAAGTGAATGTAATTATATGAGATGATATTTAGATAACTATGTGGTGTAGGTATGATAAGAAAAAAAGGGTAAAATGGCTCAAGACTGGGTTTTGAAACAGTGAGCCCCATGGACTTCCGTAGCTGAGGTACCCGGAGTGATCAAGTGGTGGCATTCGGACATCAGCGAGCAAACGGGCGGCGCCCATGCCTAATAGATGTTGCGATCAATGGCTTAACAAATCGAGATACACAAGCGATGGCTTCTAGCTGTCACGACTTCTTGCTGAATGTGGAAAACGATCGAAAGGTTCGAAAGAAAAGACGCGACTGCGACTGCCTACAAGTTTTAAGCCAGGTGACTTTGTTCTCACTGAGCACCACACGATATCCGGAAGCTTGCAACACTGAGGCCGGGCATTGGCCGAACCCGCTTGCGTAAATTGTATCCCAGGCCAGCTCATTAGACTACAGGTGCTTGATGTGACAATGACACCAACAATGCATGGCTGGTGTTGACGTTGGCCATCAGCATCGTGGTGTCGAGAGGTTGGGTTGGTTGAGGCCCATGTGTGATGGTCATTACAACACGAGGTTCCAGTACCCGGCGTTACGGTCAATACGACATGGACAAGCAATAGAGTGATGCACTTGTTTGCCAGCCAAGACGGTACACAAGCCACACAAGCCTTGTTTCACGATTGCTCTGAGGTCCCTCAAGCCACGCTGGCCATACATAACACGGGGAGTCTCCTATCGCGTACCTGGAGATGCTGAGATCATCAAGACTCTTCTCCGTACGGAGTATGCGCTTCACCAATTCTAACAAATCGAGAAGAAATCGCTCGCTCTTCTTCACCTTTATTCCTTGTTCCTTTTTTCTCCTTCGTCTTGCGGCTTCGAAATCCCTGTTCCGCCGATTTACTGCCGCATCGCAGCAACCAGCCGTCAAAACGGATGCCGTCCCGAGCCAACAACGCACTTGTTCCTGCGCAGACAGGAGCAGCTTCCCGACCAAGAGTGTGCTACGATTGATTTGGACGCGATGATGCATACAGGGCGGGGAGACTGGTGAAATGAGATTGACAGGAGTCAGTATGGTCTTTGTTGTTCATGGCCAACAGCCTCTCCCTAGCATCAGCATCAATACACGCTCGCGACCTCGCTTTCTGTCTGATGCCCTTCGAAAGTTCATCACCCACCCAGTTCAAGCCACTAGTCAGTCACCATGGATGATGGAGGGCGCTTCCAATGCCCCCGAGAATCCGTCTCGACCAATCTCGATCGGAGAACGCACCTACATCGTCGCAACCAAGAAATCGACCGTCGAATAGTGCAGCTGGTAGCAGCTCCAGACATAGCGCAACGAACAGGTTGCTTGACGAACTCGCAAAAGATCTCAAATACCACGACGGTGATGGTCGTCGACAGAACTCTCGATCTCTCTGTGGTCCGCATCATCTTGGCTGTTGGCTATCTGATGCCTTGTCGGTTTGAGACGGTTGAACGGTGGAGCTGTTATTTATTTAATGTTATGGGGGACGCTTCGAGGCGTATCGCTTCCTCGGCCGCACCACTTATGTATGACACTTTCTTACCTGCTTGCGAAGATGACAAAAATAGTCGCAAGCGAACAATGAATTGGCAAGTCATTGGTCTCTCCATCGTGAATCCCCGTATCTTGATGGATCTGATGTCCATTGCTAGGGCGGATCTTGCAATCTCCGACTGAGCGACAGCTACCGGGGACCGCCGAGTCCCTTGTAAATGTTTCAAAATGTGTCAGGTCCTCTCTGACGAATGCCCTGATGCCCCCAGTGTAATGAATGACTCGTCAGCAGCGCGCAACGGTTGAGCGTTATGCTTATTGACCGTTTCACCACTTGGCGCGATGCCCCCACGACTTTGCCTCTGCTTCACTCCAACTTTGCGATGAGTTACACGTCCTTTGTGTTATCTTGCATCAAACATGCTCATGTGGCTGCCGGACCTGCGGCCGCAACCGTTACGGCAATAAGCAAGATGATCACCGCGGACCTAGGAAGCGGGAAGCCCGGGCCGTTCCTTGTCGATTCTCACTGGCGTGAAACCTCACTTAGCACGAGCCGTTGAAAGGCTTCGAAGCCGTTTCGCTATCAACGGTCCCTTGTAGAAAAGCCTCTCTCCTCATTCGCAGGCCCCCGGCATTTGCGTCGCACTTTTTCAGCGGAGATCATGGACGATCTGTGAAGAAAACTACCGCAGAAATGGTATCCCTGCCTGCAGGAGGACGTATGTATGGACTGTACTGTAACCCTTGATCCCCGCTTACTTCCGCTCTTGTGATGCAGACCAGAGTTTTACCGCGCTCGTACTTCGTCTTATAGGCTTGAGCAAACAAGGTTGAAGCATCAGACCATCCTTTAGAGTCCCGATGGAGCATTCTGCCCCGTTGGAATACACCGTCGGCTTTGCGACCCTTGATTGACTCGCAGCGATGCGATAGTTAGTCAAAGGTCCTCTGTCTGACCCACGCTTGTGCCGCCTTGTGTTGAAGATAGCCAACAGATGTTTCATCGCAGAAGCTTACGCAGCATCTGAGGATGCTCTTTGGGACTTGGTGGTTTGCAGTGCAGATCCCGCATATATAGATCTTCCCCTCATCTCCTCTCTTCTCGCTGGATCGTACTGTCTCTAGGCGCTGGATCTGCCATCATGGGCCTCCTCTTGCTTCCAGCTGTGGTTCTAGCCGCACTTGTCGTGTATTACGTGAAGACTGGCCTTGACCTCCCTCCTGGTCCCAAGCCTCTCCCCATTGTGGGTAACGTCTTCGATCTTCCGCCGGCTGGAACGGCTGAGTATAAGCACTGGGCCAAGTTCAAGGATCATCTGTATGGACCCATCAGCTCTATCAATGTCCTCGGAACGCCCCTCGTTGTCCGGAATGACCGAGAGGCTCTTCATGACTTACTTGAGAAGCGTATTCCTTCCTGTCATTCCCAATGGAAACAAGTTTCGGTACTTCCGTAAGCTGGTGCACCAGCAGATGGGCACCAAGCTGACCTGCTCCGAACTCCGCGACACTCAGGATCTGGAGTCACGTCGTTTCCTTGTGAGGAAGATTGAGAGACCCGAGGAGTTCCAGAAGCATATCAAGACGTAAGTTCAGCCACGAGCAGTCGAGTAAGCCTGTCCCGGAGGAGCATCAGCTAAGCACCTTCACAACAGTGAAGCCAGCGCGATCATCTTGCGAATCATCTACGGATACAACACTGAGCCCAAGAAAGTCGACCCTCTCGTTAGCTTGATCGAGAAGATGATGATCAACTTCTCCGACGCCTTTGTCCCTCTGTCCTGGGCTGTCAACATCTTGCCCAGCCTCGCCCGCCTCCCAGATTGGTCCCCCGGAACTTCTTTCAAGTTGACTGCCAGAGAGTGGCGCAACACCACCGATCAGGCTTTAAACACCCCTTACAACTTAGTCATGGATCAGATGGCCAGCGGAACAAACCGACCGTCACATGTTTCTCAGCTCATGAGCAGCAAGTCATTCAAGAACGACAATGGTATTGGCGAGCCTACCAAGGAGGATATCGGAGCTGTCAAGGCCACTGCAACGCAACTATCATGTATGGTAATGGTGCTGATACTACCGTTTCAACAGTCAGCAGCTTCGTCCTTACCATGATTGCTTTCCCCGAGGTTCAGAAGAAGGCTCAAGCTGAGATCGATAGCGTCACTCGAGGTGAGAGACTGCCGACTTTTGAGGACCAGGACCGCATACCGTATATCAACGCCCTCTGCAAGGAGGCTCTCCGATGGATGCCCGTTATTCCTACCACTACAACCCACGTTACTGAGGAAGAGATTGAGTACCGAGGATACCGCATTCCCAAGGGCACATACCTCATTCCCTCAACGTGGTGGATTCTCCACGACCCTGAAATCTACGCCGACCCTGTTGCCTTCGGCCCTGAGCGCTTCATCGCGCCCCGAGATGAGCCTGATCCTAGTGACTTCGCTTTCGGCTATGGTCGAAGAATCTACCCGGGTCGAAACCTGGCTGAGGACAGCATCTTCATGACGGTCGCTCGATTGTTGGCGGTGTTTGATATGCGCAAGGCTATTGGCGAGAATGGAAAGGAGATTGACGTCGTGATTGATGGCACACCAGGTTGGATTAGCCACCCAGTCGAGAATGCTTACAGCATTACACCAAGAAGCGCCAAGCATGTTGACATGGTTCGGGCCGCGGAGAGGGTGTATCCTTGGGAGGAGAGTGACTCCAGTCTTTTGAAGAAGGATTCTCCTGTTTGAGTCTGTAGCTAGGAAATAAGAAACATTTGAACTCGACCGAAAAGAGACCCCAGCAATCAGTGTAATGTGTCGCCCTGACGCGATGTTCATGGTTGTTAGTGATGCGCCAGACTTGCCTGAAAGTTCCAATACTGTTATTCAGCAACATCGATCGAGGTACCATGACCCAGTGGCCCTTGTCAAAGGTTGCACTGAAGAATAATCGATGAGAGTGGGCATAGCTGATCAGATATTCCCCTTGATCTTGAATCAGCCACACTACTGTACATGATGTTGTGAGTAGAACGACCTAGTAATCAGCATCAGTGCTAATGTGCTGCGTGAATGCTGAAGGGAAAGCCGCGAAAGATTGCTATAATTGCAGGTTACCACCCGTCCAATCTTCAGGCCGACAAGACAAATTGCACACTCCAAGAACAACACAAACAAACATCATGTCACTTGAAAACCGCCAAACTCTTCAACCGCCCACCAAACAATTTGATCATTCAATCTTTCAGTCATTCAACCATTCACCATGTGTATCAAACTCGTCCAATATGGAAAATGTATCAAATGCCCGGACCGAGTCGAGTGGTCAAGCCAGGCAAAGCTCACTCAGTGCCAGTTGAGCAAGGACGGAAAGCCGTGCGTGACAATCCAGCAACCTAAAGACAACCCTGTTACATGCGGGGATTGCCGAGATGATGATGCTGAGGGATCATACTCTTATGGGTCAGCCCCTCTTCCCAACCCTTCGAAAGGATGGCCTATCTTGGTTGGGACTAGGCTTTCATCTCATCGGCGGAAGGAATTGCTAGCGAGGCCCTTGTGGGCGAGAGGGGCTACAGCAGGGATACAGAGTCAGTTATGTGAAACCTTCTAAAATTCACCTTTCTACATCCGCACTACTTGACTCTCGCCACGGGAAATCGTGCTGAGATGCTCATTTATGTGAATAGGAGTCTGACAGTCGCATGAGTTATGATGTGCTCTAGAAGCGTGCTTGTAAATCAAAATAACCATCAACTAGTAGCTCTCTAAGTAAAATTCATAATATCACTGCGATACTTGATGTATGGAATCCAGCCCTTGGGCATATCAATCTTCTGAGCAGTGAAAGTGCAGGGGCTGAAGACAGGCCAAGTGTGATCTTTTGAGAATTCTGCCTCAGTTGATGTCTTTGTGACTTCCTTCCCGCAAGTATACTTGGACTCAAGATTGTACCAGCGATCAATGAAGCGGTTCCCCCACTCGACCACCATCTTGTTACCTCGGGGAGGGAACTTGAGGAAGTCATTGTCAAAAGCATCGATCGCATTGATGAGGGTAGTGAGGGAATCTTGAAGTTCTTTCTTCAGGTGACCCTGAATCTGGATGAAGCCATCACGAAGTTTACGTGAAGCCGCAGTCTTGGACAGCTCCGCGTTGTTCTTCCAGTTCTGAGTAAGCTGAGCGTTGACCTTTTTTCAGAGCATCACGAGATCTCGATTCGTGCTTGGTCAGGAGGATGAGAGGAGTAAGGTTTCTCTCAATGTCGTTGGCATACATGCTGATATCAGATGTGACAGTACCATAGCCATGCATGATGCCGCGAAGCGTACCGAATCTTCCGTCATCCATAAGATCGACAAGGTTGTTAGGGATAAGGTACTGTGCATCAAGGTTGTAGGCGGCCTGACTGTTGCTCAGGAAGTTGTAATAGATGAACTTGCGCTTCTCGTCGGCACAGTTAGCAGCGGCGATGATGTTGTTGAGATCCTTGACGGCTTTGAGGCAGACACTGTGATGGTCAGCAATGAAAGATCACGCAGAGCAGGATAGTGACCGACCATTATTGAGGGATGCAGAGGCGGTCTTTCCGGAGTATGCGTTTTTTTAACAGATGCTCTTTTTGATCGAGTCGACCTTGCTTCGAACAGTCTTGACGCGAGTTTGGACAGTGGTTGCAGCATTCTTGATGGCCATGATTCGGTTATTGTAGGGTGTAGCAAAGGTCTTTTCCCAGTCGGCGAGCATCCTTGACATCTGGCCGTTCTTGATCTTGGTGCCTCTGGGAATCCACTCTAGTCTCTAGAAACCATTCCAAGACAGCCGTATGTTCCTTCGGTGGATTTGCATATGGCGTCGAGACTTTGGCCAGGTCCAGCAAGGACTCTGGGCAAAAGTGCCGAGGCAAGAAATGGGAAGGATTGATATCGACGGACTGTAGACTGGAATTAGGAAAGTTGTTTTGACCCCAGAAACACAGACGAACCATGATCGGAATCTTGGTGGGAAATAAACAGTTAAGATTGACGACCCCTGGCTCAGTAGCGCATGATGCATTTTCAGCTCCAAAGACCAACTTTGATCAGTGACATTCAGCCCTGGCAGTCTAACGCGCCGCCACAACTACTAATTCATTCTACCTTACGGAATTAGACATATCCCAGCCACGAGACCGGTCCAGACTGACGGTTTTAACGCTATCGCTCTGGTGTCTCGGTTGTTCAGTATATCCCTTACGTGAAAGGCTAGCCTAAGACAGATCTAAAGTGTCTTTGGTTGAGGGATTCTGCCTTGTCAGATCAGAGATATTCCTGTTTCGAGTCGGGATGGTGCTCACTCGCTGGAAAGCAGACCGTCCAGACCAACTGAACTCATATTCGGGTGCGAGAATGGCATGACGACTTGGTCCTCAGCCCTATGGGCTAGATTGACGCACTGCCTTTGCCCAAGAGCATGACCCCCCGGCCGAGGCGCAGACTCTCGGCAATCCCAGCATCCGTTTAATGTGGCTTGTGGCTTGGAAAGTTTGTGTCTTGAGAGGTAGGCTTTGCAATCTGGCAGAAGATACTTCGGTGGGTAGCATTGACGGGCCCTGACCTGGGTTAAGGACTTTTTACCAGAGTCTGCTACTGCCCTAGTACATCGAACAGCTGGGCTTTGTTCGACAGTCTTTCTCTGAGGTAGTAAGAGGACGACTTGTGATATTAGTGCTGATTTTATGAAAATATAGGGGCAATCTAGCATCATCCATTATCTAGTAATTTACTAAAATCATTCATCATCTATCTTCAATGATGAGAAAATCTATATTCTGTGTTGCCCGTTCTTGTAGCATTATACCCACACTTTAGTGGCTATTGTTTTTCAGTCACAAACTATGGCCTTGAGCTTTCGATTGCCAGACTGAAGTTGTTGTTAACGTAGTGTGCCATTATAATCCAGCTTTCAGGTGACTCAATAATGGGCAGGCAGCTGCAAACAGCTGTGAAGGGCAAGCAAACTAGACCTTGTACTGTAGTCTCACGGGAAACCTGAGAATTCCAAGCAAGCCGACTCGAATTTGACCCACCTGCCAGCCTGGCCTACGTCCTCCTTTGACTGACATCTTGGTAACCTAAAATTTGCATCACCTTCTCCCAAAACTCAACAAAATCACCTGAATTCATCGCCATCACCACTACCAAGACCACCAGTAAGACAGACATGGAGCTCGGGTCGGAAGCTGGCTATACCGCTCTCCTGAAAGAGCTGAAAGATGCCATGGCCAAAGCAGCATTAGGCAAAGGTCAACTTGTAACTGACTACCCAGATCCTGAAGCTCTTGCCGAGTCATTCCGGCAGGAGTCTGCGAGAAACAACGGCACAAAAGAGAAGAAACCTGCCTACGTCACTCAGATCCCACAACCCTACAAGCCATGCCTGATACCCGAGAAGGACCTTGAACTGATGCCCATCTCTGACATGAGACTCCAGACTCGTCACCGCGGTAAGAAGGTCTTGCTTCGGGTGAAGACCGCACCTGTTCGGGCCGCAGCTATTATGACCGTCGCGGAAGACCAAGAAGGGACGGCAGTCCTACTATCGCTTCATCAACTGCTCCATGTTGACTTGTTGACCATCAGACATCCTACTCAAGACTCCGTAGCCATCCTCAAGGATCCCTTCTTCGAGACAATAGCCGAAGGGACTTACTCCCTGCAAGTCTACCACCCAAGCGACATCATCTGGTTGGAATACCGCGACGAGAGAATCCCCGAGCAGTGGAGAGCCCACAGAGAGACCAAGAGCAGCGCAGAATATCGGGCCGAGGGAGAAGAGCTCGCGAACAAGGAGCACTGGCTGCCCGCACTACACTCGTCAGTATCTCTGTGACCTTTATGTCCGTGACCTTGCTTCTAACACAATGAAGTTACACCTTGGCTATTGATACAGCAGAGTCTCCAGATGAAAAGCAGCAAGCATATCTCGGCCGTTCCGAAGTCAATCTCCAACTCGATCGCCCTCATCAGGCGTTGCGAGACGCTATCGAAGGAGATCACCCTACAGATTGTACCGAGGAGTCCTTACTTCTCCAAGCTCGCGCATTCTACAACCTTGGAGATTTCGAGGACTGCCTACAGAAGCTTCGGGTTCTCACAGTGTTGTTTCCCAAGAGCGTGCTTGGTTTGAGCATGGAGTCAACCGTCTCTAAGAGACTCAGAGAGCAGGATGACGGCGAGTATGAATTTGAAGACATGCTTGTTGAAGCTCAAGAGACACCTCCACTGATTGATTGCGCCACCTTCACCTCTCTTGTCGACATCCGCAACGCCCCTGGCCGAGGTAAGGGGCTTTTCCTTACCAAAGACGTATCTGCTGGGGACTTGATACTCTGCGAAAAGGCGTTCTCATACTGTTTCATGGATAAAACCAGTCATGGGACCTATCCCGTCTTAGCGAACCTGCCCCGCGATGAAGTGAAAGATGGTGGCTCTGTTTACCTGTGGACACAAGTCACCCAGAAGCTGTATCACAGCCCAGAGCACATTGATTCCATCCAAGAACTCTTTCACGGAGACCACAAGAAGCTCCAGATCACTGAGTGTGATAGAAGTACTGTTGTTGACTCGTGAGTTTATCACCACCGTGACAGAGCACCTGCTGACGTGGTTGTAGCTTTATGGTAGAAAGAATCATTCACTACAACGCAGTGAACACTCCGAAGACTACAAGCAATGACTTCGAAGCCAGAGTTTTTAGCAAGAAAGGGAGCTCCCTCGAGATCAACAACATGGACTTCAAGTACTCGACTTCGGGGATCTGGCTCATCGCTTCCCGAATTAACCACAGCTGTGTCAGCAACTGTCGGCGTTCTTTTATCGGCGACATGCAAATCATCCGAGCTACGCAAGACATGCCCGCCGGGTCGGAGCTGCTTCTCTCCTATCGTACTCCCATCACCTTCGAGTCCTACGAGGAAGTACAGAAGCGCCTCTCAACTTGGGGCTTTAAGTGTGCGTGCGATATATGCAAGGGCAGAAGCAAGGAAAACAAAGCTACCCTGGAAAAACGTCACAAGATCTATGACGAGGCTTTGGATCTTCTGAAGACTCAAGTGCTTCAATTCAACTTTGCCAAAGCCAGAACACTTCTGAAACAGCTGGAGAATACCTACAAGGGAAAGTCCGCCAACAAAGTCCGACTAGAGCTTGCAGAAATTTGCTTTGCGATGGGCGATCGCTACACAGAGTCGGTAATGCCCGCTGACTTTGTAAAGATGAGCGTGAAGTCACTCGAGTCACTGGGCTTCGTCATTGTCGCATTTGTTCCTGGCCAAAAGCCTGACGACTATCGATTCGAGGTGAAGAAATGGGGAATATCGACCAACTATGCTGTCTACTTGTTCCTTAATCTGGCCCATATATACGGTATTGTATCTCGACAGCTCTCCATCAAGGTTTTCAACTACGCCATAATCTCGTACAGAATGCTTGTTGGAGAAGTGGTCTCGATGCCGCGGCTGCTGCCGGACGCCGCTGAGCACTTCAGTTCTATTGTTCACACTGCACTGAGTATCCGGAATTGAGCAAGACCTATAGGCGCGCCTATAGATTGGGATGGGCAAAGTAGTGGAACAGTCAGCTATGGCTTTGAAGCAGGGAAGACGGACGGGAGAGAGACAATGAATGTAAATTAGCTACGTTGTTGCTACAGAACGAAATAAAGACCGAGATCCCTCCACTATGACCTCAGGAAGCACCGCATATGTCCCCAGCGATCATCCCTGGTTTCCCTCTCAAAGCCCTCCAGACTCTTAGGCGCTATCAACATTGACATAGCACAGAACCCATCCAAACTGAACGGGGTTGAACAGACTAATATGAGCAGGAGTCTTCTTTGTGAAAGCAGCGCTCCCAGGTTGGGTGCCAAGGCTGTCCTTGTACATCTGACAGGTCACCTTCTCGGGGTTGATCTTCTCGCCGCCGGGGAGAAGGAACTGAACACCGCGGAGCTCCAGATCGGTGATTTGATAGTTGATGTGTGTGAGCTTGCCGAATGGAACGTCGACGAACTTGTGAGTGTTCTGGTCTCGGTTGAATGCATAGACGCTGGCTGTTGCGAAGTTTTCGGTCTTGGGGGCAGCTGCTGCGGTAGATGCGAGGGTCGTGACCGCGGTAGTGAGGATGGTAGTGAAGTGCATGTTGGCGGAGAAGTTTACAGATTTGAAGTAGAAGCTGATAGAAACTGAGAATCTGTATTAAAGTAGTGTATGAGAGATTGTTGGTTGAATTGAATACTGATCGAATACTGAGCATAGCGAGTCTCTTTATACACTTGGGCAGCTCTGAACGTCGTCAGCCATTGTGCCATCCTCACTATTTTTAGGTAGGTAATCTTCCTACGACTCAGTACGGGTCATCCTCCTCGTGTTGATTCTATATCATGTGGACCACTTTATACGGTGTAGGCAGTATTCAAAGCCTCAGCGAAGTCAGCGCTTGTTTCCAACACATTACCTCGAATCACTTTCCCGTATTCGATGTCATGTCACCCTGGTCACACTCCACACTTTTGAGGCTGAGTGACTTTATGCACGTCGATCCTCTTTCAAAATGGTGCAATCAAGATGTCTCTGCGCCAATGGCTACAAGGCAGTCAGCAATGGTACCGCGTGTCCTGGTCGATCATATGTCAGATTTGAGCCGCTCGTCAGCCCAACCAAACCAAGCCATGCAACTCCCTGCTTACTATAGAAGTTGCCGAAAGTCCTTGGCGGTAACGAGATGGTGTTGCGCTTTCTGTATATGAATTTGACAGCATACGGGTATCATCGCAGACATTGTTGGACATGACATTGTTAGGCATGACATTCCGCGTTACCCATTGAGGACCACTTGTAACCACTCATTTGATCCTTCTGCTTCAATAAAAAGCTTGGATAACATTTTCCAACATACTGTAAGGTTTCTTTAGTAGAATGCACGAGTCAATGACCTCTAGCTTCCATCCTGGCCATATCTGACCTTCGTTGCGCTGTCCGTTAGGGGTTGACACAACCTTGAGACTTGTCCTTCCACCGACTCTCTCTAGATTTGGTGGGTGTCTACACTTCAGTGTCTTGGAGAGATTAGAGGCAAAGAAATTCCATTGAGCCGAAGACTTTGGAAACGGCTCAGAGAACTGAGGGTTTCAAGAAGAAATGCCAGATGCCGGACACGAAGTTAGACGATTGAATCACTATTTGCCAGAGCCACGTTCAAAACACTTTATAGAGGATATATAATTCAACACATGGACTATACCGGCTCATGAGAATAATAACATGTTAGTTTGTTCCTTGACGTTCCAAAATGGGGAAAGCTGTGCAAGGATAGAGCGAGCGTAAGGGCAGAGCAAGAAAGGGCAATACTCAATTGACCCCACTTCTGTTTATTGGTGAGGAATTAAGAGGAAGCCAAAGAAGATAAGACAAACATTTACCAAAAAGCAGACCCTAAGCTCGACTCGGATGAGGTGAGTGAAGTTATCGAGACGACAGTGAGTTAACTGCGGGGGCCAGTCGGCCATCTCTTAAAGAGTCCTGTTTGGTGCAGGCGCCGTGAGTACGGAAGTCCATAGGGC
>VYWZ01003833.1:0-11317 GCA_008711595.1 Fusarium xyrophilum
TAATTTTAGGTTATTTTAAAGGGCCTAAAAGGTAAGAAGTATTCTAGCCTTAGTATTAAGGTCTAATATATTTAGTTATTATAAATTAAGTGATTAAATATAAATGATATAAGAGGAAAGATTTTTATTATACTTGCTTAGTTATTGCACTCGCTTATTATATATGCTATATGAGGTGATACTATAATATATTATCATATTTCTTTTTATGTACTTTTAGTCTTTTCTTATAATATTTCAAAGCTTATACTAAGATTTATCAATTATTATCAAAGTATTTAGATAAATGCTCATACAAAGAAAAAAATATTATATTACTATTTATTACCTATATTCGTAGCCCAAAGCTTAACGTTATAGACTGTAGTTATACTCTAGCTATATATAAAGCTCGGATGAAGCGTGCTTAAAGCTTTGCTCAGTTTTCCCAGAATATGATCTCCTGATATCAACTCTATCTAAGAAAGGGGCCTGGTGGAGCAGTTTCCGTCATAAGGTTGAGGTCATTTGCCAGGGATCTTACGAAGACCTGGCAATATTTGCTGCGCGTTCCTACACGAGCTGCGACCCTGTTGTACTTGGAATGCTTGGTGTTGCCTATGCACGCAGCACGGGGCATAACAATCACCTATACGGGCTCGCTCATAGACTAGTCATCCCCGATTGTACGCAACCTTACTCTGCGGAGGCAATAGAACTTCTTCTGTTGTTAGCCAAAGCATACAGATAGTGACATTGGGCAACCTCGGCAGTCTTGGATGATGTATAGGCAGGGAATTGCTTTATCAGAAGTTATGGTAATTCTATCATATATATAGTTTGCCTTCACAATGCTAATACCGTCACAGGGACTGTATAGACGAGAAATAGTTTCACCTCGTCTGGAGAGTATTTGGTGGGCTTTTTACCACGGAGATCGCTTTTCAGGCCTTCTTCTTGGCCCTTCATATGGATTTAATGACAGCCATGTTGGTCCAATCGTTGAATCATATAATGTGCCTGTATACCCGGAGCAGTGGTTCGTTCTGCGGTATAGTTTCGTCGCAGGGAAAGATCGTTGACCGGAATGTGATGCCCGGGAAGCCATCTTCTGCAAGTTCAATGCTTCTCGGCGAGCAAATGGATACTATCGCTTCTTCTATGCCCTTGAGCTGGTGGGACCTGCCAGAGTCGCTTCCAGACTCCCATGCCGAGACAGATGAGCTGAGAAACCTTTTGCTGTTACATTTTTACTTTTTTCATGTCAGAATCAACCTCCATCTGCCATTCACCCGTCGGGACGGAGTCGACATCTTTTCGAGGCTCTCACAGACTGGCATGTTTGGAAGCTTCTCGGTAACTGCTGAAACGCTTTACCCTTTTGCGTACTCAAATTGAGTGGTTCAGTATTTTTGACTGTGAAACAAGCGACTTTGTCGGATTCATGGCTTATGTGTCTCTGATCCTATGTCTGTCGCAACCAAGGTCAGACGAGATCACCGTTCCGGTTCCAGAAGAGGATCAGAAGCTGATGGGTCAAGTCAAAGGTATATCCGAAAGAGAAGAGAAGGTGGGATCTAAGGTTGCTAGTCAATGTCGAAGGATGCTTGACATATCGACGGGTATTGCTCTCGACAGTGACTAAAGCTTGTCAAGCAAACTACCAGATAGGATTACAATCCCTCACTTCGGATATGTCCGTCGGGACGTAGTACGATAGGATGGGTTTAAGCCACAGCAGGAGTCTCAGTGGCCTCAACCGTCTTAAGCGATGGTCTGGGTGGGCTAGGAGTCGGGTCTGGAAGTTGCAATTGGTTAGAGACAGTGGATACTGGAGTATGTTGGGAGTTTGGTGGCCTTGAACAATTTCAAATTGAAGATGATCTATCATCGTGGCTTGACACTGCGAAGCTGGATGAAAAGTTAGAATGGGACATGTCGTCAGATGGATTCAGGTGTAACAGTTAGTATCTGCAGGGGGCCATGTTGCGTCATGTGGGATTTAATAAATTACCAGCTATTAAGAACCAGCTGTCCCCTCTCAAATTCGCTACATGTAGATGTTTGAGCAGAGATAAAGGGACGTCGTCAAATTTAAGCTTCTCGTGAGTATAGCGTAGCGTTGGAATCTGCAGGTAACGGTCAAACAGATTAGTGCGTACAAGAGTGGAGGCTGTGAAAGACATGGAACCGATTCGAATCCTTTCCTTGTATCATGCTCTTCACACCTTTCACCTTCACTTGCACCTCCATCATCTGACAAACCAATTGAAACAAATTAAGAATGGCGGACGGGGAAACATACTGTGCCATCTGCGGTGTCCCAGCACACAAGATCAGGATCAGGAAACATGATCAGAGCCGCATAACACGAAAGAGTGCAGAGTGGCTGGACGACGTCAGCCTCATGGGCCGACCAGACAAGAAAGCGGCAAAACCAACGCTTGTTGTTATTGTTAGGGGGCTGACGAGTCCAAACTGCTCGATAGCCCTGTAATGCTCGCCGGACCTGTTGATGATCATCCTTTTGCTACAGAATACAGTTTCGGGGAAGCTACAACGTAAGTAATGTACTATAATATGAGATTCAATACTGATTCAACTGAATAGTTAGAATTGGGCTGAGGAGAATGATGTTTTGATTCCTCTTCACCTTCACTGCTTCGATCTTGCAAAGGAGGTCGCAAACCGTCATGATATCGATGCTTTTGTCATATACGAGACTTTTCGGTCCCATTGTGCCAAGCCGTATACTTTTGGTCTTGAATTTGACTATGGGGGCGCAAAGGATGGTCGATTAGTGGAGTGGAAGGAAGTTAAAGGTACAGAGATCTGCTCGCTTCTCCAACGAAAATCCCTCGTGCCACGGCTTTCATCAAGAGCATACTGGTCGAGTCGCATCTTCAAGGGCCTCAGCCTGCAGTTACCCAACATGAAACAGCTGATAAAGATACCCTCGCTAAGCTCCCAGGCGAACTTCTGTCTTGCGTCCTTCAGTGTCTCGACCTCAAGAGTCTCTGCGCCGTCTGTCTTACGTCGAGAAGTGCGGTGAGAGAAACATCTTCAAACGCATTCTGGAAGAACAAAATATCTTCCGACATGCCCTGGGTTCTCGGTCTGTTCCCTGGAAGAGACATAACGGATAATCTACAGATTGATTGGCTCAAGGTCTACAAAACGCTGTGAGCAACCAGCAAAGGCCAAGACGAGCGGGAACCTTTCACTACAGGTGGTCTCCGAAACCGAGCCTCTGTACACAGATGCTCGATGAGTATTGGTCACGGAAGGAAGTACGAGAAGAGAAGATGGCAAACAACACAGCGGTCCTCAAGAAGGCAAAAAACACCTCTGAACCCGTCCTGAGATTTTCCCAGAAGTAACGGCATCATGTGGTCGAAGGCGAGTCTCATAGAGACTTTTGACGATATGCTCAGCGCGGAGCCCATCATCGAGGTGCTTTGGTCCGCGGGTGGTGAGATTGCTGGTATTTTTTGTAGGACTACGGTTGGAGAAAAAGCGAGAACGGCTGGATCATAGAGTCTCTATACTTGGAGCGACAAAGTGCATATCGCGAAAGATGACTGGATCACCGAGCTGATCGTCACGAGTCAAGACAAATTTGATGGAATGAGTGATCTTAACAAGCTTGACGAGAGAGAGCTCAACACCATCGTCCGTAAGGCCGTTGGTCTGGGATTCGTCTTCTTCAGGGGCGATCCAGTCCAGGTTGGCGAATCCAAGGGCGATAAGTTTATCCTCCTCCCAGAACCAGAGAATTTTATCGTCGGGTTCCAAGCTGGACGTGCTGTTGGGGAGCCCATTTCCGAGCTATCCTTGTTATACCACCGTCTCACCAAAGCTCCGAAAGAAAGCCGTTCGCGAGTATGGCCTCGAGAGTACCTGGATGAGTTTGGAGTTCCGCTGAACGATCCTGAGAAGACCACTTATTTGTGAAGGATGAATTGCCACCGAGAGAATCTCGAATCATTCCTGCTCGATGCGGTATCATGCCCCCTGGTCCAGAAGATGATGATATCTGCGAAGCTCTTATCTTTGGTACTACGAATAGCGACTTGAGCAAGACCACCGCCATTGGTGTGGATGCTCAGCTTCGAGGGTTCGAAGTATGCTTCAGCAATGGAGAATCTCGCACCGTTGGACACACAAATGCGATGCAATACTTGGTTCATTGATGGTTCAGGCGGCGAAAGGATTCTCTATGTCAACGTGGAGATATCTTTCCATCCAACCGGCATACAATTCGTCACTACCAAAAGCCGGCACTTTATCGTCGGACGATCTCTTGAGAAAGCCGAGATTAGTTTCCCTGACGCAGGACGGTTCAGTGACCCTGATGCTCTGATGGGCATTTACTGCCACTGGCGCATCCGGCATACTCCACACACAAGCCTTGGATGTGATCGGTGCTTTTGTTAGCAAGTCGGGTCTTAGTCCGTCCGTCCGTACGAGCCCAGCTGGCGTTGGATTCAGACGAGCACTTTTGGGCACCTGGACGTCCGCCGGAAGGCATGAGGAATATCGGTCGGGTCTATGGAGGACGGGGTTTCGATTTTTTCGAATCACACAGTGAATACCCACAGCCATGTTGAGCAGAAATGCTGTTGTTTCATGGTTCGACTGCAGCAGGCCCATTGCATCGATCCAAGTTGGCCTTTGCCATGGGACAAAGGGTTATCAAATTCCTTTGGTAGCAATGACATTTACGTATGCCGATGATAAGACCACGATGTCCATCGGTCCAACAACGGTCTCTCCTCCAAAGGATAACCGAGGCAGGGCTGGTCACTACTGGTGTGGGTGCGCAGAGGGAAGTTACAGAGATGAGGAACTGGAACAGCAGCCGCACTATATCGAAGATGAATGGGATGCGCAAGGATCGTATTCTGAGTTTGTTCGGGTCTGGGTTAGTGATTACGGATATTTCACGGGATTACAGTTTATTGCGCGAGATGGGAGAGAGAGTCCCGCCTGGGGGTATTGCGTTAGTGAGAAGCCCATAGCAGATCCTCGCATCATCGCCAGGCGCCTTTTACAAAGCCAGTTAAATTGCCCCTCTAGGCGCCGGAGGAGAACCGGGAGGTGGGGCTCAAAGTATTTGTCGATGCGATGGATCGGGGTGTTCCCAGTAAAGATTATGTGGTGGTCGGCATCCAGCTGTTCGACTTTGGCAAAACTTAGTCGAATATAAAACGACAGCTCTAGCCACTCTAGGAAGATATCTGTTATTGCTGACAAGACTTGTAAGTAGGTAGGAAGAGGATATTATATCTAGCTCTTTCACTTTCCAAGTCTCTCGATCTTTTGATCAACCCAGATAGGATACTTGTTCAGACTCTCATACCACTGAATCACACTACCAATCTGCAATTCCAGTTCAGCCAATGCTTCCTACAAAGCACTATCGGACTTACCAGAAACGCCCATGAACCTATAAATGTCGAAAGAGTAAGTGCATACTCAACGCCAGGATGCGTGATGCCGAAGCCCAGCGCACCACATAGAGTGAAGCCGATAGCACCTACCAAGTTCCATAGTCCGATATGCCATCCCAGTACACCCGGTGCTGGGATGTACCATCGAGGCTGGACTTCGACCATGAACAGGATGCTTGAGACGATGAAGCCCGTGCCGCCAATGACTTGAGGGAGCCAGTAGACGCCGTTCTCAGATGGTGTAGAGAGGTTACTGAGTATAGGCGGTAATGCTGTGAAGCCTGATATCCAGAACACCGTGGCGCCGAATGTTTGTGACGAACAGGCCAAGAAGCCGATGTCGAAGAAATAATGAGTTCTGAGCTCATACCACGTCGGCCACCAAGACCACATTCTATCATTCCCTGCTGATTCCATTGCGTTAGTATCCAGCATTCTGGAGCTTTGCTTTACAAATGTCCTCTTTTGGGCATGTGCATGCTTGCAGTTATGCGCCTGAGTGAGATGAAGCATTCCATCTACACCCTCCTCAACAGCCCATCCAAAGCAATCCGATCGATTCTCATTGACGGCTTCAAGCATGAGTAGGAGTGAGCCAAACTCAAAGACCGTAGCGCCGATGAAAGCTGTCAATCCGCCGGCCCAGTCAGATACCTTGGTGGAAGGGTTGAGAACGGGGAGGAATGAGTAAAAGCCGTTGACTACCCAAATGATCGAACCTTGCTCATGTTAGCCGGGCCATATGCGAAGAATCTCTTGCGTACCAATTGTGAAGACGACGGCGACATCATACGATACATCCCAGACTGGGTATCTGACAAACATCTTCACGATACCGCGGAGAGTCTGGTGATACGAATTAGACGGCCTCGGTCCTTTCGTTGCTTCATGCTTGTGAGGATCAACACTGATGACCAGCGCATGTCGTCCTTTTCTGTTGTCGCGACTCCTCCAGACATAAGCAGCCCCGGGACTCTCAGTGGTCGGTCGCGATTCCTTTCCAGTGTCAGACTCAGCATTGGGTGTCTTCTCGTGGGCGACTAGATATCTCTTGGTCGGATTGAGCGCCTTGACAGGGCCAGTTGTGCGCTCAGCGTGGTAATGCCGGCCGTGGAAATGGTCTTGAGCTCTTGGCATTGTCACGGTTGACCCGGGATAAACAAGAAAAGGGCGCCGCGTCGTTTTGAAAGTTGGCAGTCGATTGGATGACGTGGATGTGTATCAAATCGGATTAGCGCTGAGGTAGTCTCATACGACACAGCGCGACGCTATACGAACACTGATGGCAGGCGGTGATTGCTCAGGACTAGCGATGCGCTGGTGATACTATGTTAGCATTATAAATCTTGGTAAACATGATTGTTCCAGAAACCAGAGAGTATCGGCAGGCTATGATCAAGGTCTTTCTCTATCACCTCCTAGCGTTACCAGAAGCGAAAGCCTTGATACCATGCTCGTCAAGAATCCCTTCCCTTCGCATCATGTCCAAATACTCTTTTCCAAGTTCATTATCGCTGAGAGGATAATCAACACTAAACATGGCTCGCCCAAGAGGCATGTTTCCCAACAGGCACCGCAATGAATGCACGTCAAACATCCCCGAAGTCGTGATCCAGATGTTCATATGCATCACCTCGACAAATCCTCGTTCCATACCGAAGAATGCGGGGTGGCTTTGTTGATACGGTCAAACATATACGGTATGAGCTCTCAAGGATGACCAATGATGATCTTGAGCTTAGGATGCCGGTCAAAATTGTTACCAGCCATAAGGCGTAGTATGGTGTTCGCAGTACTAGCATACCATCCGAAAGCAAAGGCGCCGAGGGCAGTCTCCGAGTTGCTATCTGACTACAAATTACCGCCCGAGTACAAGGCCTCCTTTTCTTTTTGGCTCGGCCACGCGGGATGTATATAGATCGGCACATTGAGCTCCACACCCAGAGTATATCATACTCGCGACCATCGTAAAGGTGTCATTGGAATGGTTAACTTATCGATCAGCGCACCGACGAAACCATGCTCTTTGATACATCTTTCAAGCTCATGATTTGCTGCCACGGGATCATCCATTGGGAGACACTCAAAGCCAGCGAAGCGAGACTTGTTCGCTCGGACAGCTGCAGCAAGTTCATCGTTACAAGCTATTATGGTCTCAGCTGTGAGGAAGTCCGTCGGAATGTGAGAGAGAACTTGAATAGCCACGTTGTTCTCATCCATGTTCTTAATTCGCTCATTATCGATGTCAACGAGCTTGTTGATTATGCTGGTAGGAAACCGATGGATCGGGTCGTCTTTGACTGCCTCTGACGAGTGTGCTGCCCGAGAAAGGAAATGCTCCTCAAGTGTGTGACACCCATCGTAGTGGTGAATTGTTTGACAATGTGTTGATGGTCAAGAAGGTTGAAGCCAGAATTATAGATCGCACAGGCTATGAGAATTAAAACTGGTCAACTGGTGGCAGGGAGCAGAATTTCCTGCCTTATATGTTCAATACACTTATGAGCCTTTTGGAGATCTCGGATTAAACGTTTATCGTAATGCAATATGGTGGCGAGCTATTACAGTCGATCACTGATGATCGAGAACATACATCAAGGCTGGCGGTAGAGTTATTATCTGGGCATCATCATTCCGAGTACAATCACTCTGGCTCTACATCGGTTCCTCTACCACCGACCAACCTTTTCTCAACTCCGTCCGCTACCATAAGATATCACTCGTATATAAGACTGATTTACATTTGTTTGATGCAGGTATCCGAGTGAATGCTCACAGCATCTTTTGGGGTCGCGATATCCCGCTCGGCTTGTTTCGGGAGGTGCCAGTCTCGGCGCAAGACCATTCTGATACTCTTCTCTACTCTCAGCAACATATTGTCCATACACACCAAGAACAGGGAGAACCCAGGATATCCGTTCCACTGTGCTTCTCCCCCCAGATTCCAATCAATCTCGAACCATCACCATACCACCTTTCCAATCATGCAGCCCTTCAACCTCGACCTTAGTCTCCTCAACAAACCCATATCTGGCATAAAGCTTCTCCGAACCAGCTAGACTAACAAGCCAAGCCGCCGAATCCGCATCATCCACCTTCTTAAGTCCGTCTTCAAGCAGCATCTTGCCAAGACCCTCGCCTTGTAGAACAGGGTCGACGCCCAGCAGAGACAGGTAGTGCGCGTTTTGCCTTTGCGGAGTGTTCAGAACATGCGGCTCGACAGCAGAAAATGCTTGCTCAAAGGTTTCCATGTTGTCCTTGTTGAGACCTTGGACTGGGAAGAGATATTCTTGAAGATTGAGATATCCGTTGACGATTGAACCGATCCAGAACGCTTTTTGAAATTAGAAGAGATACGAGAGAGGCCGACTACGAAGACTTACAAGGAGAGAGGAGTTTTTGGAGCAACGTTAGAGGCCGAATTGGTCGCTTCCACCACGAGAGGCCGACGGGATGATCATGCTTATCAACCACGACACTCAGCGAGTACCCCAGCGTCCAATACCGACGCTGAAATCGTCGGCAAGACCACGTATAGAAAGACAAAGGATCCTGTCTCCTCGTGGGAAAGAAATAGTCGATTAGTGGTTCGTTGCCGAACGATGCAGCATAGATTCGTGTCGTGGCCGGAACATCAAAGAAGGTTCCGGGCCGGATGCGGTATTTGGGCGCGGATTCTGAAGATTCGGACATGACGGCGAGATGCTACCAATTTTTCTGAAGTTTTGCGACAGAGGACTGAGGTTCAGACAGAGAACAACGAGACAACCTGCTCAATATTGGGCAGCATGGAGTTGATACCTAGCTGTCTGTTTCCGAGGCCGGGGTGACTCAATTTTTCTCCAGGGATCAACAGTCGGAACTGATCCGACTAGACTGGTAGATGCTCCACTTCACTTGCCAGGTCATCATGATCTCGGTCGACGTGGTCAAAAAAATCTGTGACAGGCCTATATCGCCCTCTACATGAAGACATTCCATATGATGAGAGGGATCTAGTTGCATATTTACCCTATCGAGGCAGGTGGTGGGTAGTAGTAACGGCAGTAAAGGATCTTAGAAGGATCACGGTAAGCTCAATGTTCTAGACCGCCATGCTCGCTCATCAAAGCTCCACTTGGCTTGACGGGCCTCATAAAACCCGCGTGGCCAGCACAATTCTCTCCTACCACGTATCGTCAGAAAAGGGTTGACAATGACACAAGACCTTGTTCTACCGCGCCCAGGGGCCAGTTACAAGCCTCAGCCGCCAGTTGCGGGCCCGACAGAGTCCGCGTTCGTCGAAACGTTCGGAGCTATACTGCCAGAGGACTGGAAACAAAGGGTCGCCAAGGGTGAAGTCGTCGCTGAGGCAGTCCGTGAGTGGCAGATGCGCGAACACCCGGGACATGCAGCCTCCGTTGTTGCCATCTTTAGAGACGGCGGTGTCATGGGCTCGCATGCTCTCTTTGACGAGGCGGCCAAGAAGGGAGTCCCATCATTCGCTGTGCTGGGAGAGCTGGATAGCTTGTGTAGCAAGGATCAGCTCAATGAGCTTGGATTTGAGAATGCGTTTGTTGTTCCAAAGGCACTCCATAGTGTTGTCAGGGATCAGGCTGGGGACGCAGCTGAACTCATCGGTGATTTCTGGACGAAACTAGAGAAGCAATGAGCTGGAATAGAGCTATACCTTCCCAAAGAGAAATAGGAATATACCTCTGTGACGGCGCTTGCTTTCACTCGTAAAGTCGCTGACTTTGTCCGACCACACCACGTTGGTACAATCCCAGTATGGAATCTGAGAGCTCATGGTTCCAGACCCAAAGGACATGCCACTCTGTGGCCTCGACGCCAATAGACCCATTTATAGTTCAATACCGAAGCACCACTCAGGATTGTCATACTGATTGGCTTGTACGCATGACAACATTCCAGTGCAAGGACGTGATGGTCTTGAAGATGCAGTGACTAGACGTCCAATTGGGTAATAAAGTCTCGCCTCTCCAGGTCTCTGGTATCGCGTCAGATGTGTCATTAGCGGTTGAACCCAGTTATGATCTGTATCTCTCTCTTTCCCCTGCACTCTCATCCAATTTCCCGCACTACTTGTCTCTATTAATACTAAATTCTTACCAAACCAAACTTCGTAATGCCTGTCACCGAAATCAAAGGCCAAGATGACTACGAGAGACTCATCGAGAAGTACAAAGTCGTCATCAACGCGAATGCTTCATGGACTGGTCCAAGCGAGGTTTTGAGCCCCGTCTACGTCAGACTCTCCAACCAAATTCCCTACAACCCGGAATACTTTGTCCTGGCTAGATTCGACGTTGACGAGGCCCCCGATCTTGCGAAAGAGCTTGATATCCAAGGTGTCCCGTTTTTTATAGCTTACGAGGATGGGGAGAGGAAGGATAGTGTCTTGATGCCCAGTCCGAGTAAGCTCGAGCCGTTTCTCATTTCGTGGTCTGATAAGGCTCATGGGCTGGGGAAATGAGGATAAAGAGAAAAAACGAAGGGACTGGAAGTGTAATCTTTTGAGAAGGAATCAGGTCGAGGTAGCTTGCAGGATTGGAGTTACTTTACTCCAATGGTGGATAGAAACGCTGCTAAGGTGACCGTTCTGGTGCAGACCTTCAAATTCGGGCACAATTATTTGACAGCGGACATTAATACAGAGCGGGTATGATGCAATGCATATGACTTTAAATTAAATACTAGCCATAAGTTTCTCTTGGGTGGTCTATGTGAAAACATTGTCGCCCATTGCCGCTTGTTTCCGGCTATGTCTTCGGTTATCCAGGTCGAGGTCGGATACGAGGAAACCGGCCACCCCCAGAAACCGGCCACCCTCCACAAAACACTAAGAACAAGATATCATCAAAAACATAATTAATTAACCACTA
>VYWZ01003850.1:0-10791 GCA_008711595.1 Fusarium xyrophilum
CTTTTCAAGGGGGGCTAGCTCATTGTAATTTAGGTTGAGACCTGCCGAGGCTTTGCCGACTAGCGGTCTAGTCTCAATCTTACATAATCCTTCTTAACAGATAGATCTCGGCGTCTCGGCAGAAATGACAGATCAGCTTTTTTCGCTTCCAGGCAGGATGGACTCTATTTTCCTCTTATCCAATATCGACTCTCAATTAATAAGCCATTTAATATCTACTTTTATCACAAGTTAGCCATTCTGTATATAAATTAGTATGTAATAAGATGTTCTCGTCAGCATGCCTGCAGCAGAAGATCGAATAAAAGCCCTGTCTTCTCAGATCGCCTCAAACAAACCTTCAGTCGCACAACAACAAAAAGGCCTTAACCGAAGCAAGGATCTCCTTCCTACCATTAGATGGACATTTTTATCATGACCACGAGAACATGACTACGAGAACATGACGAAAATCTCCATCAGTCATGATGGAAATCTCCATCTAATGGTAGGATGGAGATCCTTGCTTCGGCTAAGGCCTTTTTGTTGTTGTTGTGCGACTGAAGGTTTGAGGCTGCTGCTGTCAGCATCTGATCACCATTACCCGTAATATAAATTAACTGCTATGGGTTAGGTGACTCAGCTGATTGATCAGGTAGATAAAGGCAAAGCCGTCAAGCCTGTTTATGTTTCCGTACATATCATATCTTGATTAGGCATAGCTTTATGTCTAACGACGTGAGGCTTGCAGTAGAGAAGAACTAGCCCTAGTGGATATTACGAGATGTTACGATAATCTACCGACTATGGAGGATGCTGGACCTACAAAGACATTGAACATCTCGTCGCACAATAACCGTCCCGTGTCTAAAGCGGCCCCCATTCTTACCCTTTGATCGACTTTCATACACGTCCACGGTCTAACTCACCATACTCGACCGATTACAGCCCTTTCGAGCTCCCGGAATGGAGGATACTAGACAATTACCCGATGGCATCATCGAACTCGCACCGCGGACAGGAACCTCTTTCTTCGTCAACAAAGGCCAACGCCTAAGAGTAATCGATCCAAAAGGCAGTCAAGTCTCTGACCTCGTGGCATTCAACCGACACGACACAGACGAGGTCATATCAAACGGACGTACATTTGACTACGCAGACACCATGTACCTGACAACCAACCACCCACTGTACTCAAACCGCAGCAACATCATGCTCAGAATCGTCGACGACACTTGCGGGCGTCACGACTTTCTGCTTACGCCGTGTTCAAAAGATACCTTCCGCATCATATACGGCGACAAGGAGCCGCACCACGGCTGTTTCGGCAACCTCTCCCTTGCGCTAGGCAAACATGGCATCGCGCCAGATCGCATTCCTTGCGCGTTCAACTGCTTCATGAATGTGCCTGTGGACGGGAAGACGGGTAAGTTCACGGTGGAGCCGCCTATCAGTAAAGCTGGTGATCACATCGACTTTGTTGCGGAGATGGACCTTGTTGTTGCGATCACTGCTTGTTCAGCTGGCAAATCTAATGGCGGTAGCTTTAAGCCTATTCAATACAAGATAGTTTGAACAAGAATGAGATAAATGCTAGGTATCCATACTGTCACAAAGTTTCTGCGTTTTCACAAAGGGTCTTGCAGAGGACAAGTGGTGATGCTGATGGTTGACGGCGCGTCATTGATCTTGTCAAATGTTTAATTCGAGCTTACATGCGCAACGGCTGGTCTACAAAAAGGCCTCGGCTGTTTCTACCCGTCTTAAAAATAAATCATCCCAAGCCATCGGATAA
This sequence comes from Fusarium xyrophilum, assembly GCA_008711595.1. Lineage (NCBI taxonomy): Eukaryota > Fungi > Ascomycota > Sordariomycetes > Hypocreales > Nectriaceae > Fusarium > Fusarium xyrophilum. The sequence goes on from VYWZ01003850.1 coordinate 1,775, forward strand.
CTTTTAAACGATCAAAAGTCTTTAATGTCATCCAAAGTTCATGATTGGATGTAGGCGTCGAGGGACGGGTAGAGAGGGATGATGCCTACACAATCGATCGATCACTAATCCGGCCACGGCGCGCGAGATCGATCGTCTGGGGACACCCGATGCAAGGGTTCTGATGTGCCCCCTTATCTAGACCGTCCCGTCGACCTTCTTTGACCTTCTTTCCTGCGGCCTTTCTCAAGATACGTGCTTAGGACTGTTGAGCGTACAGAGGTTATTGACAGCAACTCTTTTGCCGCAGACACCGTGCCAGGCCAGTCAATCTACGATTGGTTCTCAGCCTTCTACGCAGACATTTCTAGAGATTACAATGACAAACAAGGGCTCGATTGAAGATGCTGTGCAAGGCAAGGGTGTCCATGTCGACAGCGACAATCGTATCTCCTGGGATGAAGATGCTGACCAACACCCTCGGAATTGGAACTTCGGAACCAAGACGTACACGGCTGCTTTAATATGCTGGCTGGAGATGTATATGACGGCCATCAGCTCCTCTGGGGTCATTTTGGACTACTCCCACGGATTTATCTATACTAACAATGTTCCAGACGGCTACTGCAGATGCAGCACGAGAGGAATATGGCGCCAGTAGAACGATGGCCTATTTTGTCTTCGTCACCATGTGAGCCTTGAAGCTGGTCAGGGCGTCGATTGTGTTGCTGATTTTGGAAACAGATACTTGCTCGGTCAAACCATAGGTAGCATCTTCTGCTCACCCATCTCGGAAGTATTCGGACGACGAACCATATATATCCTCGCAGCAACACTATTCTGCATCTCCTCAGCGACAGTGGCCGCGGTGCCCTCCATAATCGGCGTGTATTTCGGCCGTTTCTTCCAAGGCGTGGCTGCGGCAATTCCTGCGACTGTCGCTTTTGGGAACTTTGACGATATGTACAATGCCGAGCATAGGATCTGGGTCGTCTACGTGTATACCATCCTTGGTATGCTGGGGCTGGTGCTAGGCCCTATCTACTCGACGTATATAACGTCGAGCATAGGCTGGTAAGTCGAGAGGTCATCGAAATGCTTTCTGGTTTGACACGGAACTAGGCGCTGGGTATACTACATCTCTACAATCGTCATGGGGGCCACGGCTGTTGCATGCATCTTCACGAGGCAGTCAAATGCAAACCAGTTGCTCGACAAGATCGTCAAAGAAATAAGGGAAGAAACTGGCATCGAAGACGTCAAGTCTAGCAACGATGAGGGAGAAAAGTCAACAGTGGGCAAGTTTGCTCAGAAAGCTCTCTTCCGGCCCTTGCAGTTCCTCGTCACGGATCCTCTGGTCTTCTTCTGCGCCGCACTATGTGCCATCGCATTTGGTCTCATCTACGGCTTGACAGAATCTTTGACAATCGTCTACACCGCGCCACCGTTCAACTTTTCGCAGAACAGCTCCAGTCTCGCATTCCTTGCCATTGCAATTGGTGAGGTGCTCAACATCCTGCCCCGCATACTCGACGCCCACATATATGAGAAATACCGCAGAACCCGCCGACGCATCCTTCCAGAGAGCAAAATCACTTCATTTGCAATTGCAGCGCCATCTCTCGCTATCGGGCTGTGGCTCTTCGCCTGGACCATCCCACCAAGGGTGACGAATGTTCCTTGGCCCGTCAGCATGATTGGTCTGGCAATGATCGGATTCAGTGCCAACGATTTCAGCTACGTGCTTTTCGGATACGCCACTGACAGTTATGGCGAATATGCAGCCAGCGCCGTCAGTGCCATCAGCTTGACGCGTACGCTGACTGCTGCGGTGTTTCCTCTCTTCACGCATCAGATGTATACGGGGTTGGGCAGCAATGTTGCGACGAGCATCCTGGCGGCGGTGGCGAGTTTGTTTGCGTTCACGCCGTTCTTGTTCTTGGGGTATGGATCAAGATTGAGGCATAGAAGCAAGTTTGCGGCGGATGATGAGCAGGCTCTGGAGCAGGAGAATCTCCATATGAAGGATGAGGAGTAGATACTGCCTTTTACACAGATCTATCAAAGTCCAAGGCCTTCCGACTACGTCGCTCATGATCTGTCTAAGAAAGAAGGAAGCCCAGCTGCTACACAGATCTTTCTTTTTAAGGGATACAATGAGGGATGTTGACAGCCTGATGCTTGCCATGTAGCGTCACCAGTCAGGTTAGAAAGTGCCCACAACCCGTTATGCTTTACTGAAACATGAGTCCTGAGATGAATATGTCTTGTAGATCTGCAACATGCTAGAGATTAAGTGCGTGACGAAAGTTCAGTTGCAGGGTTTCAGCCGAGGCATCTGCACTCAGGCCATTTTCTTTTGTCATGCTTGTGATGAATGTTCATAAACATGCTCATGTATATAATTCTCTGAATCCAAGCTTTCGTCAATAAAATTGTGTCAGCACCATCATCACCACTGAGGCCCTGTTGAAGGATCGACAATAGGAGGGTAAGGCTTTGGCACCATACCCAGTCTCTCCCACGCACTACCTGCTTCATGAGATCCGTGAGTAAATGTGAATTTGATGCCTTTATCCCGCGCTAGCTCGCTGACTGGTTCATATACATCGTCGTCTATGCCACCGAACACAAACAACATATCTCCAGAGTTTTCAGCGCACAGAGGCGGTTACCAAGGCCACAAGCCTCCAGCAATGTACACAGAGTTTCGGCATACTGCAGAACCTGTGGCTGATAATTCGCGAGATCGTATTCGAGACAAAGATGCTCAAGTGATCTAGGTAGAAAATCCAGCATTATCTCGTTTCGTGAAATATCACGACAGTAGAGAACATGAATATCCATGGTGAGGCGCTTGAGCTGGTTCATCTCTTTAAAGCACTCTTTGAAGCAGTCCATACGCGTCTCAGACGCGTTTTCTAAAGTCGTGTCATGCCTGAAGCGGCGCGTCGCAAGATCAAATGCGGGCTCCTCCAAAGATGCCGCATGCAGGAGCAACGCTTGCCGGGTGAGAGCGAGGCTGATATGTCCATCCTTTTTTCATTCTGACGGGGTTTCTCCAAGTGATGACGAGATTTTTTAGTCGTTCGCAGGCGCCGACAACGGTGAGCAGTCAATGGCTCGTGAGGCAAGCGGCCTCTAAGAACAACTCCCCAACAGGCGAAGTCCCAACAGGAAACCTTGTCTCGTAGATATCAGGATTCAACCCTAGCCCGGTAATTTCATTTTCAGTCCTTCTCATCCGAGATGTTTCTCATAGGTATCTCGTCAGATAAAGCTGAAAGAGCAAGAGTTTTGATGTTCGGAAAGTAGAGGAAGGGTGCCGCACATTGAATGTTTCCGGGGTCATCTTCGTCGTTACCATCTGACCACAGCGAGTTTAATGTTCTCCAATGGCCGTTGAGGGCCATTATGGTGAAGAGCCAAAGATACAAGGTTGAAGGTTCAACACCAGCAGTCCTGACTCCTGATAGTACGGAATTGTAACGTCGAGGCTCTGGATTCTGGCACCTAGAACTAAGAGAAGTGCTGCTACCGGGTCTATCTTTGCACCGGCTAGTCCTTCGCACCAGCCAGGGTCATTGGAAAGCTCTGGACACCGTTGACGAGCTGCTACGGCAAGTTCATCAAGCCCGTCAGCACCAACCAATGGGTCATCTTCTTCAATACGAATCAGTTCTTCGAAGATGATCGATTCTACATTGCTTTGGGGGTGGGGATACCGAACAAGATGCAGTGCAAAGTGAGCAGGTGCTTGTTTATGTACGATCTCGGGATAAAACAGCCAATGGCGGACGAGAAGTGGTGAGGCGATTCTATAAAGTCTCTTATTGACATATATAACTTGGAAAAGTGCTAGGCGATCTGAATCGCATATAACGGTAAAGATATCGGCGAGTATCTCATCCGGGAGTTCCTGCAGTTGCCCCATTCTGCATGTCGCAGTGTTGAGAGTGAGATCAGCAGATTATCCGGTGTTGCGGGGTTGCTGATGAGATTGGGATGAGATGACATTGTCACGTGCCAGTAAGCATCTGTACAGGATCAAGGTCGCATCACGAAAGAAAGAGTTCTGGTGTTCACAGTGTTACACGTTATAGCAATTTGAACAGTTCAGTGAATATACTGTATAACCAGAAATATGCAAATCAAGAAAAAGTGTCAAAGTTGACCGAGAAAACACTACTTCTCAGCCTTCACATCAAAGCGGTCCAGGTTCATGACCTTGGTCCACGCAGAAATGAAATCCTTCACAAACTTCTCCTTCGCATCAGCGCTGCCGTAGACTTCAGAGATAGCACGCAGCTCAGCGTGAGATCCGAAGACCAGATCAGCGCGGGTGGCAGTCCACTTGACGGACTTGGTGGAGCGGTCAGTACCGGTCCAGAGCTCGCCCTGGCTGTCCTTCTTGGCCCAAGAGTAGGCGGGGGAGAGAAGGTTGACAAAGAAGTCGTTGGTGAGCTGACCCTTCTTCCCGGTGAGAATGCCGTTCGATGAACCGTCGTAGTTGGCGTTCAAGGCACGGAGACCGCCGACGAGGACGGTCATCTCAGGAGGAGTCAGGGTAAGAAGAGCGGCGCGGTCAACGAGGATCTCCTCAGTACGGGCACGGGCAGTGCCGTGTCCGTAGTTGCGGAAACCATCAGCAAGGGGCTCAAGGTAACCGAACTGAACGACATCGGTCTGGTTCTGGGTAGCGTCAACACGGCCAGGGGTGAAAGGAACCTCGACGTCCTCGAAGCCAGCAGCCTGGGCGGCCTTCTCAATGGCAGCGACGCCGCCGAGGACAATCAGATCAGCGAGAGAGACCTTCTTGGAGCCGGACTTGGCGTTGAAATCCTCCTGGACCTTCTTGAGGGCAGAGAGAACCTGCTTGAGCTGCTTGGGGTTGTTGCTGGCCCAGTTGACCTGAGGCTCAAGAGCAATACGAGCACCGTTGGCACCGCCACGCTTGTCAGTTCCGCGGAAAGTAGAAGCAGAGTTCCAAGCAGTAGAAACAAGCTTGGAGACATCAAGACCATCAGCAGAAAGGATAGTGGACTTGAGGCTGGAGATCTCAGCCTCGCCAATGATATCGCCCTTCCGCTCGGGGAGAGGATCCTGCCAGATGAATTTCTCCTTGGCGACCTCGGGTCCAAGGTAGCGAGAAACTGGGCCGAGATCACGGTGGAGGAGCTTGTACCAGGCGCGAGCGAAGGCAGCGTTCAGCTGCTTGGGGTTACCGTGCCAGCGCTTGCAGATCTTGAGGTACGAGGGGTCGTGAATGAGGGCGAGATCACTGGTGAGCATGGTGGGGCGGCGGAACTTGCCCTTGACGAAGGGGTCGGGGTACTCGAGCTTGCCGTTGAGAGCCTCCCATTGCTTGTGGCCTGCAGGGCTCTCGACGAGGGTCCAGTTGTTGCCGAGAAGAGACTCGAGGAAGTGGTTGCTCCACCTGGAATTTGTTAGTGAGAGTGAGACGGAGATGCAGAGAGGGGACGGCACTTGGTGGGAGTGGTGGACCAGATAACCTCAAGACCGGAGGTCATCTGGTCAGGACCGTTACCCTCGTTGACGCTGTTGTGCCATCCAAGACCCATCTCTCCAAGGTCAGCAGCCATGGGCTCAGGGCCAATGTTCTTGGCAGGAACAGCGCCGTGAGTCTTGCCCAGTGTGTGACCACCAATGATGAGAGCAGCAGTCTCCTCATCGTTCATACCCATACGGCCAAAGGCAGTACGGATATCAAGAGCAGAAGCCTTGGGGTCAGAGCTTCCATCAGGACCCTCGGGGTTGACGTAGATGAGACCAAAGTGCGTAGCACCAAGGGGCTTCTCGAGCTTATCGGCACGCTCGTAAATGTCTGTGCTACCGCTGTAGCGAACGTCGTTACCCTTGGGAACAAACGTGGACTCGGCACCCCAGTAGATGGACTCATCGGCCTCCCAGGTGTCAGCACGACCACCAGCGAAACCGAGGGTCTCGAAGCCGCTGTGTTCGAGGGCGACATTGCCGGCGAGGACGATCAGGTCAGCCCATGAGATCTTGCTGCCGTACTTTTGCTTGATAGGCCCTGTGATTTGTTAGATTCTGGGGGGAGTTGTGTGACGGCCGTGTAACGTACAGAGCAGACGACGGGCCTTGTCCAGGTTCTGGTTGTCGGGCCAGCTGTCGAGAGGAGCGAATCGTTGTTGACCCTGCACAAGTCAGAAAAACACTCGGGTTATGACATGGAGTTCATCACTCACCATTCCGGCGCCACCTCGGCCGTCCATTGCGCGGTATGTACCAGCGCTGTGCCATGCCATGCGAATGAAGAGACCACCGTAGTTTCCATAGTCAGCAGGCCACCAATCCTGAGATTCGGTGAGAAGCGCGTTGAGATCCTTCTTCAAAGCAGCAACTGCAAAAGAAATCAGTAAATAGTCCTCAATCCCAGTATCAGCGAAACGCACAGTCCAGAAACTTGAAGGCCTCAGTGTAGTCGAAATCAGCCCCCAGTGGGTTATACTGAGGCGAGAACTGCCTCAGGACATCCAATCTGAGAGCACAAGGCCAAAAGTCCCTGGATCGAGTACCGCCACCAGCTTGGTTGCTGGCGACGCGGCAGATGCCAAAGTCCTCGGGGATCTCTCGCGGCGGGACGAGATTGGTGTCCGCGGCGCGCTTGGCAAAGGGGCAGCTCTGGCTAGCGGCCAGAGGCACGAGGCCAGAAGCCAGCATAAGTGATTGTACGTGCATGGCTGGGGATATGTGCTGTGACTGTGAGGTTGTGAGACTGATGATGGACCAACAGACTAGAAAAACGGGCGGATTTATGCTTGGTCTTGTACCCGCAGTCAAGAGGCAAGAAAAAGAAGGATACAGTGACGATCTACAGGGGCTGCTACAGAGCCAAGTCGGCAGTGTGTCAGTGATATAGGGCCTTATGCAACAGGTCAGACGCTCGGATTAGCAATCGAGGCTCAGTTACAGTGCATCTTAGTCTAGCCATTGGTGCATGGATCAGAGACTCTGGCCTGGCTGCGGTATCACAAGGATGAAGCCAGCCTTTCCTTGCCTCTTGTAAGCAGTGCAGTCCACACCAACGTCACTGACCCCTCCTGCTTGTTTCCCAGATAGTGATAGGCGGTGACGATACTGGAATCAGATGTCTCGTCCGTGGACCCAGCCAGGTTCATGTGGAGACGGAGGAAATATGGGTGCCAGGGCGAGACAAGAAAAAGATCCCTGATAATAAGCGGCAATGCCAGTGGAATCACACGCACCAACTACCGACAGGGATGGTAAATCGCAGGACAGCTATTGGTGTACGTAAGGCTTGGTGCGTACTGAGAATTGTTTCATGCTGAGAAGGTGGTAGCTTAATATAAACTTTTGGAGAAGACCAGTGAAACACATGGTTCAGAGTATATATCATTTACCCTTGGAGATAGATTGGGCAGAGTGATTCTCCTAATCGCCCTGCCAAGCTGTGATTATCCCCAATATGATCCGACTACCCACTCTTGCTCACCCTGCCGTACCGCAACCAATCGGAATATTGTGAAGCAGATTAGCTAGGTAGACGGGCCAGAGTAAAGCTCCGCACTCCTGAGTCCTCAGAGGGGGGCCAAACATCTTCGGGTGCAGTGTCACCTCGGGCTCTTCCCAAGTTCCCGATTACTGTGCAGTACGTAGTAAGCCGAGACTAATTGAGACAGACTGAGCCTGAGCTGGCCTCGTCTGCTGTACAACCCCGTATTCTGCGAATGCAGATGACTTTTTTTGGTGTTTCTTGTCAACAAATTATCTGACCGCAGTGCTCGGGCTTTGCTGACAATAAGCTCAATCATCCCTGCGCGTTGCTCAGTCGTGAGCAGTAAGTATTCGCATCTTGATTCGCACAGCTTGTTGCTTGGCTCATTTATCATCACAACAACTAGAAAAATAAGCATACGCAGTCACAAACGGCGGTCGCATTCTGGGTCCGGTCGATCGATCCCATGTACCCCCGAAGCTTTGGGCCATACAATTCTCAACAAGTCATCACCAACGAAGCAATTAAATTCTGCATGCTCATCCCATCTCCCAAGACATTTCTTGCTAATAATAGCAATGCCCTTCTGCAGCCGACATCTCGGATTCACAAATCCCGCAGGTCAAATGGTCAAATGGTCAAATGGTCTGATCCCGGCGTGGCAATTCCCTTGTGATCGATCCTCCAAACCGTCCACCATCACGTTGAGAACAGCGGATTCTTGGTGTTTCATGCAGCCGCAGCTCTATCTAGAATGCCACATCCCGCTTTGCGAGCCCATTGGCCCTCGCTATGCAGTGGCAATTTCGCCCGGCGGTGGCCCATCCCTGATCCCAGGCCTTTATCGACGCTCTACTCTGTATCAGTAGGATTCAACGGTTCTCCCCTCTCGAAGAAGAAGCTGCAAAGACGCGAGTTCCTCTTCCTTTCTGCATCGACTCTTGCCTGCATCGACGTGGCGCAGCTGCAGCGGATGCACCTTTTGTCAACAGAGCCGCGACCCTGCATAGACATGGAATCACGATCTCAGCCACAAAACAAAACGGTGGATCAATTCGTGCGATTTCGTAACCGACCTTACGGACCAGCAGAAACTCTATTATTAGCTCCACGCGCATTTGGTTACCTGCATTACTATTGCCTGCCACTTCATAGGATCTTTTCTGTTGCAGTTGACTTTCCATGGACATCGTTTTCAGCAGTGCCGTGAATGGATATACCGTAATCGTGCAGGTCCAGAAAATTGATTTGGAATCATGGCGGAGTAAATTAGGCAGCTGAGCGAGGTAAGTATGTTAAGCTAAGCTACAGAGTACTCCGTAAACAGAACAGGGTAGAGAACAGGGTAGAGGAGAATCGTGCGGGGGGGGGGGGGATAATCACGGTGAGGGCAGGAGAGCAGGGGTTACAGCGCTCGCTTCGCCACTTGTCTTGTTGACGTTGACCTGGGAAGCGCGGAGCGCTAAACGTTTTCCGGTCATTGAAAGCGTTCTGAATGTCTTCAAAGTTTAACAGTTTTCGTCAGTGGGCTTTGCTG
>VYWZ01003853.1:0-18904 GCA_008711595.1 Fusarium xyrophilum
GTATATGGTTAAGTAACAGGTATATTAAATAGTAAACTATATATCCCTCTCTAATTAGTTAAATTAGACCTATTATATGATTTTTATAGCTTAATAAGGTTAACCTAACTGCTACTTTAGATTAAAGAAATTAAGGCTCTTTTAATTAACGCTAAAATGCTTATTATAACCACTTTACGCTTTATACAACACAACTAACGCAGGGAGCAACCACGAACAAAATAAGTATATAATAATGCTGCAATAGACTGGAACGATTGCGGGTTACTGATGTGGAATTAATTTGTGGGTGCTTGTACAGCAAGAGAGTAAGCTTAGCCGAAGCTCAAACCAAACACACAGATCGTGACATACAGATCGTGACATTACTTTATATTTTTTGTTTTATCCACATTTTGAATGACAAAATGACCAACTTGTACTTAGATTTCCATCTTTGATAAGTACGGAGATCAAAAGTAGGCAATCAACGGTCGCAGCTCAGCTTTATATACAGATCGACTGCTATGGCCGTTTTGCAGTCTCAGTTCGTGAGGCATTGATGGATGTCAAAACAAATTCGATGCTTTAGGGCATGACAAGCTCGTCGGCGATGAGCATCCCAACTTTCTTCTGACGCTTGTGTAGGGCACTGAAGCTTAGCGCACATCCCTACTAAAATAACGATGGCTAGGATGGCCATGATACATGACCTCCACGGGTCGCCATCGACGATATGAAACATCGAGATACCATGCTCGTAACTCCCGAAATACTGTAGAATGGATGAAAGTTTGACACAATGCAAAGTAACTATATGTCATGGATATCAGTAAAACGAGCTATTGGAGTTCCCAAAACGAATAACAGTGCAGAACAGCCTCAGGTCTGCTTGTTTCTTATTGAAGTGCGTGATATCGAACGCGACGGAAATTCAAGAGAAGAGACGCTCCAGCTCCACCACAACTTCTTCAACATCTGCTTCTCTTCTCATCCCTCTCATCATGCGCTTCTCGTCTTTCAACTTCTTGTACTCCGGCGTCTCTGTATCGGCCTGGATATACCGCTGGGCAGAGAGGGTCTCGCCAGTATACAGCACCATCCCATTCACGCAGCTGATAAGAAAAATCAAGCTCCTCTTGGCTCCGAAAAGTGACGTATCCCACATCATTCGAAAAGAGACCAGTGCCCACCGGATGGAATTCGACAAATTTCGGCGCAATCCTGATACCCGTGGAAATCTTGATCGGGAGCAGTCCACCACTTCTGACGGTTGCAATGAAGGATTTGGCCGGATCATAATATTGCCTGACCCTGCCTTAACTTACTATTCTGAAACACGCGTGTTCGGAGAGGAGCGTGCTATGGTTCCTCTCTTCCAGAAGAGCTTGTGCTAGAGCAAGTGTTGTCACCACATCGTCGCCAGCATTGTCGGCATTGCCTTCGCTGCGACATCCCCTCCCAGGTTTGACGCTTTTCCACCAGTAGCCAAGCGTCTGTATTAAGAAGTCCAAACTTGGGTATCGTGAAGGCGATGAGGAGGTGATGTCCATCACGATGTCGCCAAGATCTATCCAGGCTGAGAAGAAGGATATGGCGCCCGGGAGGCTTTTCGACAGGCAAGTCCAATCTGCTCCCATTCCGAACCCCACGAGTACCAGCTGTTTATTCCCTAGGCAAGTTCGATAGGAACTTCACGACAGAGTGCTCCAAATTCTCAATGTACAGAGACCTTTCCTCGCCAAAGCGATGGAGACGACAAACAGGCATGCCTTGGAGACACCGCCGACGCGAAGAACTTCATCTCCAAGTTCTTTGCTCGTATCGATACTAAAGGTGAGCACTTCCATCTTGTTATCTTCGACGAGATGATAAAGGCGTCTTACTGGCCTTATTATTCCACGTTCCCGTGGTGGGCATGGAGGGTGCCTCGACTTCAGTGTCTTGGTGAACGCCAGTTCAACCTGGTGGAGAACAAGGTCACTTTCACTTGTAGTTGCAACATATTCCGTGTCGAGGGCGAGAAAATGTGAGTCCTCGCTGCACTTCGCGAAACCCGCTGAGTGTCGTGATTCTGTTCTTGGAGAGATCTCGTGTCGCTGGATCGCGCTCGAATTGTTGATAGCCCACCATGCTGGATAGATAAGTAAGAAGAAGAAAATGAATTTCTGAATCCGGGAAGGCGCCTGTTATATAATCTTTTCTATCAACTTTATGGTTACAAAGTCTATGAGGCCACCCAAAATCTTCAATCGATACATCTATCATTTCGAGCGAAAAGCTACAAATCCTTGGCCAGATGAGCGTTGGTAGGCTTGTGGTGATAAGTCAAGAATTCAGAGAACTGCTTGGAAGTATTCGAACTCGTGAACGGCAAAAATCGAAGAGTAGCCTAGCGGGTGAAGTTTCTCAGGTGCGGAATGAGAGAAGGTTCATAGGTTTTAGGACGGATACCACTAGACCACTCTTCGACACAGGGAATAGAGTGGTTTTGGTATAAAAGGGGTCAGTTTCGGGAGCTTAATCGACATGAACAGAAGATTACCTAGGCCAGCGAAAGCCACATGGTGTGAGAAAGAATGTCAAAGTTGTCGTCAAGGGGCCTCAACGAGCATATACCAATAGCAGAGCGCAGAATGTAAGCCAAGATTAGCGAGACCCTCCTCCCATCCACAAATCTCACGCCCTTGCGCCTTGCAAACGACATGTTGGGGACCATGCGCTATAAGCTCAGCCTTATATAAGACGCCAGTCACCGAACACTTTCTTATCTTACCCAAACTCAAACCACCAACTTCTCTCTTTCTGTTCTGATTTAAGCTATGAGCCACAAGTTTTACCTCCAAATAACACATCTCAACCGTTCACATCCCCGACTCCAAAACCATGTCTCAAACAACCTCTGTTCCCGAAATCCTACCCTCATTCACAGAATAATGGTCCCCGCGTCTCATCGCGTCAGTCAGTAAGCGACCACCATGTCAAAATCGCCAAAATCTGCGGCCCATTTGTCTGGCACGCACATCGCGACTCTGAGAAGCTCATTTCTCTACTCTCGGGAAAATTGACGATGGAGATTCAAGGCCAAGAGCCTCTTGTTATGAAGGAGGGAAATGTGTACGTCGTACCAAAGGGAGTTTCGCATAAGCCTGCCGCGGAGAATGCTGCTATTATGATGAAGGAGAGAGAAGAAACTGTCGACGCGGGAGATCAGACGGATTCTGAGAGGACGAAGCAGGTCAAGTATGTGAGGGGGGATGTATGAGGTTATTTCAGCTGGCTAGGAACTTAAAAAAGACAAGACGTGATGTGTTTTCGATTGTATATCACGAGAAATCAAAAACGTCTCATCTCGTTCAGGCAACGCATCTGTACTTTGTCCCGAACATAGTAAAGTGCCCTTCTCAACATTATATATCACTCCAAGCTCATGAGCAATATCTTTGAAATCGCTGGCATGAGTCCCACATTACCTGAAAGAGTACCGATGCTTTTCGCTCGAAGTCAGCTGCCTGACCATATTTTGTGTGCATCGCCAGCAGTTCTGACAGCGCACAGCTTTTCTGATAGAATTGAAATGACCACGTCCAGTAAATTATCAAGAGCAGTCGACCGAATTTCCAGCAGAGCTGCCGCAACGTCCCAATTGTTGTTCCACACAGCTTCTCTAAATTAGTCCTCGTGAGCATGGGCAATATGCTGAATATCAGAATTTAAGATGTCACCGAAAAGAGTCCGAACTATATACGATGCCATATCAGTCGACCATAGTATAGGAATAACGAGTGTTCGAAATATTGCTGCGATAGTCTTGCCGTGTAGGTTCATCAGTTGAAAAGAGCGGCGATGTTCGCGAACAACGCTTTCATCAGGGGCCGTTGCAGAAGGATCCTCTCCATCCAAAAGATGCACAAAATAGATGGTATAAGCTACCGTCCGGTGTTCTGGCATGGAGCTCGGTGGCTCTAGGGTCTGGGAATGTAAAAGGAAGGTCGGCGTCGTGGAGTATTTCACAAACTTGCCGAGGGCAGCCGAGACGCTGCCAGTGTACAACGGCTGATTCGATAGGAGCTCCAGGATGAGCAAATCGATCAAAAGCATCTCGTGCATATCCCTGGCTTCAAACAAAGTATCAGCCTCCCCGAAACACGTATGGCTCAATTCCAAGATGTTGGGCATAGTGTCGACTGTCCCATCTACAATTACTTCTGTCAAAATAGCAAAAGTCTGCAAGTGCGGTTGGTCGCTTCTGCTATAGTCAGTCTTTGACACCTCGTAAATATCCAATGTCAACTCATGAGGAGGCTGGTCTTCGCAATGACATAGAGGATGTGAATCGTAATCCGGTAGTCGCTGGAAGCGTCGAATCCCATCGGAGATCGCAACCCTGAGCGCTGCGACGAGTTGGCTATGACTAAGACGTACCGGAATTAACACTGCACAACCATCTTGACAGGTCGCGTAATTCTTGTTGACAGCTAGAATGCAATTGACATGTTCCAACCACGATTCCATCTAAGGCTCTTCTGACCACTGGAAGAATCGGCATGCCAGCGCGGAGTAGCCTTTCCGCTCAACTAATCGAAAGCGAGGCAGAGCTTAGAGAAGTTTGGCCCGGCGTCTGGCTCGTCGTCTGAACCGTAAAAGGTGTCAGTGAGCATGGTCTGTATCACACGGCTGTAGCGTGTTCTTAGATTGTCATAATATAGAGACCCATCTATGGCTTCTTTCTTCCATTCCATAATATGCCAGGGCTCTTCTTGGGAGTGCTGAGCGGGCTTCTGGACCAGTCGGCCAAAGAGCCTCCAGATCTCCGTATCCGTGTTGCTGATGTATTTGGTATGCTTGAACCAGTTCGTCGAAGCATAATCGAGAAAGGGGTAGTCTGCGGTTCCTTGGGCTTTACCAGTAATTGGAATAGGAGAACTCAGGGAGAATTCGCGCTGTGTTGAGGTCGTGTTTGTTTTTGATGTCTTGACAAATTGACGAGCAAGGCGACCGACACGTGTTCCAACACCACCTTGGATAGCGGACTGTATCGTCTGTTCAGCTATTCCACTTGGGTCGATCTTCGTAGCGGGCGGCGTAAGAGGTTCCTTTTCCCTCTTCGCTAGTGTCGTTTGGAAGTTATCAAGATTGACATAAGTAATACAGAGCTCGCCGACAAGCTTATCACACTGGTTGGTGTCAAGTTGAAGAGCCACGTGCTCACCCGAAACTAATGCTAGAAGATACTTTTGAATGGAATGATGGCTGAAACGAACTGTGTTGTCTGTTTCCTCAACGTAAAGCAAGTTTCCGCACCAAGCAGGCAATCGATCTATTCCACTGATGAGATCCTTCTGGCGTAGAGTGTGTTGACCAGGCTTGATAGACAGTGCTTCGCGGAGTTGTGACAAGGTCAATGGTTGTAAGGTTACGTTTGTCAACATGAAGGCCTTCTTGGCGGTGTCCTGATTGCGCTTCTGAACAATGCGACTAAGCGCACGGTCAAAGGTCGCGGGAAGGTCACCAGGGATATTTCGAAGTGCTTGTCGAATCTCGTTGTCAGTCTTCCCCGAGCATATATCCTTGATAGCGAAAAAGGCCCATAAGAACCTAACCGTAAAGTAACATCGTGAGCTCTGCAAGGTTTGAGTTGGCTGAAAAGTTACTCACATTCCCTCCTCCTTGGAAGCAATTGTTCTCAGGATCTCATCCAATAACCCGGGGTCACTAATAACCACTTCTCCATTTGACAATTTGTCAATTATGATGTCATCAACATATGAACCAATGTCTGCACTAGTATTTTGTTGGCCTGTAGCCAGTCGTTGGGATCCAGGGAAAGTGCTTCTGATCGCGCTGGTGCATGTCTCTCTAGAAGCGAAGATAATGCTTATGTTGGGCGTTTTCCCCGAAATAATGCCCTGGAAGGACCTTAGCAGCTTGGACTGTTGATCAGTGCTACACTCATCCAAGCCATCAACGACTGTAAACCACTGTTTGACAGCCTTCGCCGCAGAAAAATAGAGATGCGAAAGAAAGTCGAATGAAAACAGAGCCAACTTAGCTTGAGAGAGGTGTGTGTCAAGTGTAGAAACGACCTTTTGGTCAAGACTGTCCATGTCGATGGCTGATACTAATTGTTGAATGCAGGAATGTATGATTGCCGCGTTGAGGCTAAGCGGATCATCGGTCCGGGCAAAGAAGAACGACACGAATTGGTGAGGTGGTCGAATCTGCGACAGCTTCTCCACGATCGAGGACCTGAGGCCGTTAATGATCAGCTTTGTAGGACTGTACCTGGAGGGCAACCACTCACAACAATACTGTTTTACCAGACCCAACTTGAGACAGTAGTCAGCTCCAGTCACTCGTTCCTTTCCGTAGCAGACTCACTCTTCCCCGTGACATGAAGAACGGGAGGTCCATTGGTTTTGACCCATTGTTGGAACTCAGGAGTATCGAAGACCCACTTGGCCGTGCCTATATGGCGTTTATTTCGTGTGCTGTTGAAGGCCGACGTGAAGCTGAATGAGGATAAGTCCTCGAGGAGGCGACGCCGTTTCCGTTCTACGATTCAGAATTAGTTTCGTTGTTGACGCAAAGATCATTCATGCCCAACCTAATGCATCTCGTCTTCGCTGCGCTTGGAATATTTCCATTTCGGCAGCCCAAGCTCTGCAGCGTTTCCGATGGATATCGCCCTGGACCTCCTCTGCTTTCGCTCGGGTATTTTCCACGTAGCTTCGAAGTTCAGGCTGAAATGATTGTGTAATTACCGTGAGAATTTGATTCTTCACTATACGAGAGATTAGCACATCCTTCGGCCAACTACTTCTCTATAGTAACAAGACCGTCGGACCGCCAAGACGATTTGCTGGCAACAAGTAACGACTGCCGTGTGAAACTGACAGACTGAACTTTTGAGACGCGAGGATCCATTGAAAATGACTCGGTACTCGGCGAGTAGCGTACAAAGCGAACGGAATCCATTGAGAAGCTCGACGAAGGATTGGAAGTAAGATGCGAAAGTTGGCGAGGAACTACCGAAAGCCGAGGGTTACTAGTTAGTAATGGATCCGGGGTTGAGAAAGATGGCGTTGTCGTCACCAAGAGCGCGACAAGTGTCAAGCTTACACTGGCATCACGTACCAAGAATGTTAGTTTGGTTGAGCCCCAGATAAGCGCCGCGACATCGGGATTCGGTTGGATGTATGTATCGACTATGGGCGTAAACTGTTCATTCATCTGCAAGAATGAAGCCAGTCTTGACGCGACACTCTTCCCTCGTCGATTCTTGTCGAGAAGATCCAACTCGGTCGGCTGTGAAAGTGATGATGCTTTGCGAGTCGTGCGACGTTGTTTTGAGCTGCTGCAGCTTTTTGCGGTCTTCATCGGTCAATATGGCATGAAACCCCGCGATGCTTCTCTCAAGGTCCCTAGGTCCCTGACAGGCGCGGCTGCAACATCCTGGCCGGCCAGAGCGAGGTCGAGAAGCGGCAACAATTTGCGAGTCCGCGGGCCGGGAAAGCTCCATCGTTCAGTGTCGCGTGTGAGGCTTCTAATATTCTGTTGATGCAAGAATAGGAATGAGGGAAGTAGGAGGTCTGACTTGACAGCCTGATCAGAGGCCTCACGTCACGTGCAGTCTGCGGCAGGGCAGGCACCATCATCGCGCTTGCTCGTCGGGCATGATTGGGTCCTTCAGCGGGAAGGCGTTTTTCTCAGCTGGAGCCACTGAAATGTGGCTCTACTTTGACGGCTCATTTTTCCCTTCAAGAGAAAAAAGAAAGGAGGGAAGTTTTGCAACAGAATACAACATGGGCCTTTCTCACTGTCGATGCTCCCGGGCCCCGCTCAGCATTTTCACATCTAATTTCCTCGCTGCCGTGAGACAAGCATATTAATGCAATGTCTACATCACTGAAGGGAGACTTATCAAAGCCGTGGGTTCCCAAGCGAGGCCAAAATCTCTAGAGTCTTCGAAGCTGATCTTGCAAGGACAATTTAATTCCTAACTGCAAATAGAATCTGTCTACTTTCGTCTGTGACAGCGATATGCATGGATTGCGTATTACGGTCAGACTATGCAGTCCAGTGCTCCACAGATCTAGGAAGGATCCTGGTTATATAGGGAGATACTATGGCAAAGGGAGTGCTCACTGCCAGGGCTGTAAAAGTTTATCTCTAGAGTAGTGTAGCTTGTGAGAGAGGAGAAGTCCACGATGCGATTCATGAATCATGATCCAGTAATGGTAGGTGCCAACTAAGTTAGATGATCCGATTGAGAGCAAGGAGCTGAAAAGACTTTAACTTATCAAGTTATTTTAAGCATATTCCGCTGTAAGAAGCGATTCTTTCGGAACGGTACTGACGGTCAATGGTCATCGTCATGTTTCCCTTTGCCTGTTCGGGGAATGAAACAAAAAGCGACTGAATTGGTACCTGACATGAGTCACGGACCGGTTTCGGGCCAAGCAGTAAAACGAGTTCATGGCTAAACGCAAAGTCCTTTAGAATCAACTAGATAGTGGATGAATGATTCTGAACCTCGGAGTCAATCAGTCAAAGCAATCAATGGCGCGCTAATGCAAATTCAACTAGCGCACCTCGCCCAAGCATGCCCATCATGGTTCATTTCTGAGGAGATAGCAAAGAATCAACTGGGTTTCCTCACTACGAGGTCTCCATTCACCGGTCCGGTTCGCATCCTCGAGTAACTAATTTGGTCAAGGAAAGGCATTTCTCGTCGTGATGGGGAAACGCAGTAATGCCATTACCCATTTCCGTGAGGCGTATAACAACTTGACCAGGTCAGAACGACAATTGCTTATCAAGCCATCTCCATCATGAACATGACCTATGACACAAAGGAACAATGAGAGTCCTTATAAGCCTTTATCTATCACGAAGCTTCAAATTGAATTGCCAGACAAAGCTTTCATCTCTTTCCAAGTCCCTCACCATGATTCTTTCTTCAGCCCATGTCGAGACGCGTATTCCTGTCCTGCGACAGCTGATCCGCGACAACGCGCTGGGTGTCCTTACTACCGCTATCCCCTCAGACAAGCACTCGCATATCCAAGTCAGCCACATTCCCTTCATTCCCGATGTCCGAGACGAAGAGAGCGACACTGAGCTCGGTGTTCTACGAGGCCACATTGCCCCACGGCTCTTGAAACCGAATAATATCCCGATGCTTCCATCCCTTCTTTGACAGCAGTTCGCTGATGCTCGCTTCCATTGCTGGTGGTCCACAAAGAAGGACAATCTCTACATCCCCTGGCGCTAGGGCGCCAACCTCCGCTTCTAGGAGTTCCTCGCCTAGTCGGCCCCTGTAACCAGTCTGTTCGTCACATGGGTTGCTGAATGTATACAAAACCTGGAACCGGGGGTCATTCTCGCTTGCTAGCGTGTCCAACTGATTCTTAAACAAGATATCCTCCTCGCAGCGGTTACCACTCAGAAGAAGACACTCAGTTGAGTCGCTGGCATCAGCAGCTATGGCGCTGAGAATCTGAATCATGGGGGTTATGCCCGACCCAGCAGATATCACGATGAATCGTTTTGTATAGCACTCTCTGCCCGAGGTGGTGCAATTGCCCTGTCCGGTATATTCAGAGTTGCCAATTGGTCCTTTCAGTTCAACCAAAGAGCCCTTAGCGGTCAGGTCGATCGTCGTTGTCATCTTGCCTCTCTTGCTTGCATCTTTGTCATGACAGATCTTGATCACCAGATCGACCTCGCCCGACTCGCAGCGCGCAGCACTGTGAGAATAAATTCGTACAACCTGCTCGCCCAAAACAGGACTCTATAGGCGCAGGAAGATATGCTTTCCGACGGATAACCCAAATTCCTGGCTGTTGTGTTGCCATTTTAGAGTGAAGAGGCGCGTGTCATGTGAGAGCCGTCGCTTTTCATGCAGGACAGCCTGCTTCCAAGTATCCCTCTGGAGGAACGGAGCATCAGTTTCTTGGGGCTTAGGAGGAATCATGTTGGACGGCTCTGTGGAGGGTGCAAGTCTACCGATATGGTATGCAGGTAGTAGCTTCCCAGCTTCGTCACTATCTATTGTATTCCGTTAGCTTCACAAGCTATAGTGAGGATAATGGCCATATGTAGATCAAAAAAGTCCCTGATGGCATCTGTTCCCGCCGCCTCAAGTAGAATTGCATCTCCGCCAGGATGCTCCGACATAAAGTTAGATACGTCAAATACAGTGCCTGCAATGGCGATCCAGACGCCTGTGTCAAGGCTGCGACGATTCTCTAACTCATCGACCGTAATCATCCTATATGAAGGAATGATCCCCTCATCTTAATTGACAGCGGAGCTGAGGTCCCCCTAAGGGCCTAAATCGCTCTCAGCACGTGTGTTCTTTGGCAATGTGGAACGTGGTTGATCTTCCAATGATAGAGAAGGTAAAGTTTGCAGGTTAGGCTCATAAAAAGGATGATCATAGTAGAGCATCTGTGTCAAGACGACAGGGAGAAAAGAATGCGACTGAAGAGGGGTCGAATCACCGCATGTTGGAGTGACCGGGAGCATACCGGTTGACTCATTGTACGGACGAAATTTCATATGGAGTCATGGATTCAGAAACCATGAGAGAAGGGAAACCAAGATGAGTCAAATCTTTCATAGCCATTGCCACTGCATTGGTTTCTTGATCATTTGAGAATGTTGCTTACTTCCGCACAGCTCGTGCCCCATCAAATCAAGCCAGCCGAGGGCGGGCTTCAAGGAAATCGGATGGCTCCCGTTACGTAAATTCACTACAGGGTCGAGCATGGACATGAATCCGTGGTGTATGTGAACGAGTAAAGAAGAGCTAACTGTCGTGCAAACGTCGTATCTCCGGAATGAGTCATTATCAAGGAGATGCTTCAACGTGAGGCCAAGGTATTTTACATAACCCGTCACCTTCCGCTTGATTCCAAATGGTAAATTCCACATTCCTGAATGCTACCCATTATAGTCCTACCAGCATTAATTGCCACCAGATATATCTTTTGAAACGTATTTCTTGATCTAGACGATATTTGCCTATATTGCGTCACCGGCCCGGTGAAGCCAACGCTCCTAGAGATGTGGGTCTTATACGGGGTCAGTGTTTTTTATTTGCTTGTTCCTCCCGATCACTCAGTGAATTAGTATAAAATAGCGAAGTGATATCTATTGAACAGCTTCCAATCTATAAAACCATGTTGGTATAGAACGGAATGTCGATCACCACAGGCTTAACAACAGGGAAATGTCATCTCCACTTCCTCGGGCTTGTTGTGACTAATTAAACCACTCCCGCTAGTCCAAGTTACCCTTCCTGAGGTGACAGCCAGGGCTTTGACGTCAATCGCCAGTATATCCTCATGATCCAACCATCTTTGCTCAGTAAACCCAAGTGTCTTGTAAAGTATATACCACATCTTCCAACCGGAAGGTAGATAGACCTGTTCTTTCGCTACGACGCTTATGTTGTTGCAGTAAGGATGGAACTGTGCATGAGGACAAAGATGCTGTTTCCAAGAGGACTGAAAAGCTGGTATAAGCAGCTTTTCTCAATATTGATAGGGACTCACCTCTAACAATGGAGATCGCTGGCGTTAGACCGCCATAACCACTCTATATTCATAATGTCAAGCTGGTCAATAACTCGAGATATACTAATATAGATATAACCTTTCTGTTAAGACTAATGTTATCGGCCCAATATTTTCAGACCTGGAGCTCTTCGGAATTTGTTCCTCGTTGACATAAAAATGCCAAATACATTGCAATCACCTTAGTCCCCCGAATTTCGTCTATGACTCACTTCAACGCCACCTTGGTTTAGTTTACCCTCAAGGCCTTGCTGCTCAGTCACATGCACCGGGCTTATAGAATCTGCGCCGCTTGTTTCCTCCATCATGTTGCAACACCATCCAGCAGTGAGGTCTGGTCCCGAAACTTCTTCCAAGACTCGCCGTGGCTTTGAAGTGGCCCAGATTGGTTTCTTTGCTTCTCATCTTGTCAGCCATGGACTGTAAAGGCTGCGCACAATAGATCACGATAGCTCTGATCTGCTCCAGAATTTCGCGCTCTGCATCGCACTCCGGCTCCAGGGCCAAGATAAGTTTCAAGGTACCCCACAGTAGATCTAGTTCGGCACGGAGTTGTTGGAATTGCGTAGGTGCGTCTTTGTAACTTCGCAGCTCGATGGCAATGCGCTCGAAGAGGACCAAGACGGCGATAACGTCGCCAACACCGTATCCGAGCGACATCTTTGTCAGTAGCACGTCGAAAATTAATTAAATAGAGGAAGATCTCCGCGATGAAAGAGAATCAGGCAAACATCATATGTTGTACGGCTGGTTACATCCTCGTTATTTGAAACTTGCGTAACAAGACTTACGATATGTACTGGAATTGGGCCGAGATATATGCCAAGAGATTAGATGCAATCGATGGATTAGAGTGAAGCGAACAAGAGTCGGGAATGTAGATTGAGAGAAAAGGGGGATCTCCATGTCATTTATAGCAGCGCAATACACCTACATCCTCTGCCCAATTTAATGTTTATTTTGGTCTTCTATCTATAACGACTGTTTATACTGACTAATGCAAAGAAAGGTTGACGCTAGCTAATCTACTTCAAGCTTTGGCACGGGCTACCAGTTAACGTTAGATGAGTCAAGCGACGTGGCTGAGCAAGCATGACCAACACACTACCTATATAGTAGAGTGGAATGGCCTGTAAGCAGAACAGACCTTGCATAATAGATTATCACAAAGAAAGAGGCTACTGAAGATCGGCCATGAAGGGATTTGAAGCCATCGGCGACGAGCTCAAGTCTCTCTTATCGCAGCATTTTCAAGTTGTCGCCACCCACTCTCAACGTCAAGACCAGTGGTACAAACGCTCTTATCAATCCCTCGCAGCAGGACATGACAATCGTGAACCACTTGTCATTGTGCCACGCGAGTCCCGGGAAGAATGGGTTCCCCACGTCCGCCGTCTCGCAAGACTTCTAGCTGCTCGAGTGATAGCTGCGGGCGAAACTCAAAACTTTTAAGCCGACAGACATTGCCTCAGACTCAAAGCTTTTCTCAGACAGAGTTCTCGACGCAATCGATACCAAACCTCTCAGCAGAGCTGTAAAAGGGAGAGAACAGCTGCGACCAGTTGCGATGCAGATTACGCGATCGACTTTGACAAACTCATATGTATTTAGCGACACGGAACGGATCACGGGTATCAAAGGACTCATCGCATGTGGAGAGATCGATGTATTACTTCGATCAACAACGCTCCCACGGACACATCCACCGAAAGAGCGTGAGATAGATCCTTCGCGGTGGAGACACCTGAACAGAGACTGGCAGGATGTCATCGATGCTATCCTCTCCATTATGTGGTTTCTCGGAGCTGTGGAGTCTTCCCGGAGGACTTCGCCTCAGACGATGGCTACAAGTACTGGGTTCCCGTAGCATTCGTTGGCTACCTTTCGCGCTTCCAACCATATATCGAAGCCCACGATAGCAAGATACCAAACACGACTGAGGCGATCCAGAAAGAGATAGCCCAGTGCATCAAGGCGTTGGTTGTGGCTCAAGTATTCTCTTCTGAAGCTGCTTTTGACCCCATCCAGTGGGAAGACCGCATTACGGACAATTTTCTGTACATTCTGGGTTTTGAGGCCTGGAATCGGAGCAGAGAAGGGGCCGGCTATCTGGCCTGCGATTTAAATTTCACCAAGACTGCAAAGTCATTACGTGCTGTTTGTCACGGAGGAGATGAGGATGGCTCTGAAGAAGAGGCTGTACAAAACAAGGGAGTTTCTCCAGAACAGAAGGACCTTCTTAAGTTGAGGGAGCCAAAGAAGGAGATGGCTGCTGAGACGAGTGAAGGCGAGCAGGAGGAAATCGAGAAGCTTGCTACTCTAGAGGCTATGGAGAACGAGTATGGACGGAAAAGAAGCGTTGAGTATATGCCGAAACATAAGCATTGATTGATAGGTCGGCGCGTTCGAGATATATATAACTTCTAACTCAATGGACGACGAAATGATTCGGCTTCTTGTGCCGAGCTTCGGCAAATAGTATCAAGTGACCGACCGTATATGTTAAACCGGAGAGATTTGGCTGGCTTTTACCACAATCGAGGACATGTCAAGTACGCCCTTACAAAAGCGGGGGTCTTAATCCTTCGCCGTGCAATAAATATCTCTTCACTCAATAAACATCCTGCACATACCCTGCTACAACCACATCTTCACACGAAATTGAGAATGATGAGCGTCCCCACTGATGATGGATGGCAACCCAAAGCCATAGTCTTCGATGTTCTCACCGGCCTGCTCAACTCATGGGAACTATGGGACGCATCGACCCCATCTCAAACCCACCAAGACGGCGGCCGCTGGCGTCAGCGCTATCTAGAAATAACCTTTGGCGCTGGCTCCTACAAGCCGTATGAAGACCTCGTCAGACAAGCCGCCGCAGAAGTCGGTCTCCCGCCATCAGCGCCTGGAGCGCTCCTCAAGAATTGTTCCAGCATCAAAGCGTGGGATGAAGTCCCCTCAGTTCTCCAAGCTTTAAAAGCGCAGGGCTATAAACTTGGCGTTATCACCAATTGTTCGAAGCACTCGGGATATATCGCTATTCATGGTGTTGAGGAGCAGGCCAGTACTGGGTATGAGACGCCGTTTACTTTTGACGCTACTGTCACAGCTGAGGAGAGCGGGTTTTACAAACCTGTTAAGGAAGCATATCACGCTATCCTGCCTAAGCTAGGAGTGGATGCTGACGATGTTCTTTTCGTTGCTGGAAGTGCAGGGGATGTTGAGGGTGCGACGAATGCTGGTATGAAGGTTGTTTGGCACAATAAGATAGGGTTGACGAAGAAGGGTAATGCGATTCCATTGAGGGAGGGCAGCACGTTGGATGATGCTTTGAGGGGGTATTTGAAGAACCTCGAGTAGTTACTACATACATTCAGGCTTACTCAGATAGAGTTGGTAAACAACCCGTTATCTTCAAAGTTCTGGCATAGAGCTTCAAGGAGTGTAATTTGTTATTTGCAGTTGAGACTTGTGGCTGAGAGCTTATTCCGGCTAAGAGAACTTAGAGAACTTAGCACTGCTACCATCGAAGTGAGATCTCGTACCCTTGGGCAAATTCCACTAACGGGAAGAAGACACCCTGCAGCAATGCGATTTTAGGCGAAGAAGACAAATTATCCGCAAAGGAATTCTGACTTAACCGGTTCGGTTATCTTACATGTAATGAGTCTGTCTGTCTCATTCACCTTATTGGATGGACCCAAACTTCAGACAATAGTAAATTTAGAAAGATTATTCCTTGATATCACTGTGGCTTATTGCAAATATGATTAGGTAGATATGGTCTCCCAATCAGAGCTCCCAAGACATTGACTTTGCGGCCTGAAGACATACACAAGACTTGCCGCCGTTAGAAGATATACAACACCCACGCCATCATGAACTTAATGAGACTTGAATCCGCCTGTTCCACATCTTAGTCTACAGTTCCCCTTACACAACCTCAACCAAAGGGTACAACTCACGTGTGAAAGTATCTGCCCCACGTTCTTAGACGACTCCGCTGCTTGCCCGGAAGACGTCTTGGTCGACATAGATGCCTAGGTCTGGGTCGCACTACTGATGCCTTGCGATGACGTCGTAGTACCAGATCCTGATGTTGTCGCGGAGGCATCAGCTTGGTCAGGTGCACGCAGGGCAGACCCAAGACAAGATGCCGGCCCGCTTTCTGTTGTGCAGCAGGCATTGAGAGCTTTTTGTCCAAGGCCGGTGCATTCCCCGCAAATCACGGACGCACAGGAAGATATGGTCGGAGCGCAGGTCTGGATAAATGTATTGCAGTCGTTGAAGCGGGTTTCTTTGAAGCCGATGTTCTTGCTGAGCTCCGGCCCTAGATTGGGGACGGGGAGGTCCGCGGCGACCAGAGCTGCACGGAAGAGCATAAAAGCAATCATTGGAGGCAAATATTCAAATTTGGAAGATGAAGAAGTAGTTGGGAACATGCATGCAGTTGTGCCTATATAAGACCAAGCCCGTTAGGCCTTGACTTCACTATTGGGGTTTGACTTTACAGCCCCTGTCCTGGGTTCCCTACTCTGCTGAATCTACCCTACGAGGCTCGACATGAACCTGTTTGGGACTCAATAACAGACGGATAGCGCAGGGAGTGACAGACATCTACCCTATCGATTGGATTCTCAGCTATACTGGCAGCACGCCTTATCCGAGACAGCAGGGGGAAACAGATAATTGCTCTTCCAGTTAGATTCTCAGCCGCGTATTGGTGGTGTGGCTTGGAGCTAGAACATGAAAGCTGCTCAACGGCACGTTTCATCCCAGACGACCGCTCTGATAGACTGCCGAGCCATAGCTTTTCTTATTTTTGGGTGTAAACATCACCTAGATTTCTGGGCTTGTTCTTGGGTTTCTCGGAGTTGCAGACCACGTTTGGCAACTACAAGTCCCTTAATCCTACCCTGTCTCATTGAACGCCAGCCCTAAGCATGTCAAAGATGCCACTTGGAGCAATGTGCCTTCAACTTAACCTGAAAGTCTTATCTAAAACCAGGAGAGTTTAGCTTAAGATGCGGAATTGTGGATAAAGGAGCCTGGTTTTGTTCTTAGGTTCGTTATTGCTACAATTCTGTATAGAGCCGCGCAGGGTAGCGGCTTAGAGAGCAGTCTACTGGGACCGGCTATCCAAGACTCTCCTCCAAACTATCAGATAATCCCGGATAAGACGCTGAAAGCAAACTAGCCCGTGTCAGCTAGTCCATGGAAGCGCTAGCTTGAAGCAGGGTCTGTTCAGGAAGGACGTTTAAGATCGAAGAAGACGAGTCTTCTATCGCTTTAACCAAAAGTTGTTACTTATAAGCCGATAGAAGTCATCCTAGGTTATAAAGATATGTCGGAAAGCTAGCCTGTTACGTGGAAAATGAGTGGAATAGCCGAGGTAATGTTGGATTGCTGAGGAAGTATCTCAGGAGATGAGGGAACTGAGGGGAGAAGTGTTACTCTTGTGTGTAAGCTCCTTAAGGAAAGTTGACTTGTGCTGTAATAGTATCGGGTTCCTCGCTTTCTCGGCCTCCTTTGAAATTCTTCTTCGAGCCAGCCGAAGGTGGAGTCCGCAATCTTGTTTTCCTTGCAGAGCATTTCAGCTGAACCATCGCGCAGGGATAATTATATGGCTGGTGTGGCTTGGACAGTGCATGATAGACTGCTATAATCAGACCTACTGCCGTCCACTGATACAGTACAGCCCCTTACTGTAGTAATATGGCTTCTAACATCGAGGCCTAGTTTGGCGGAGGCTTGTTGGTCGTCGGGGTGGTGTGGGCTATCTCTTTAGGCGGCGAGCATGTTTGTGGCTTCGTCCATCGCTTGGTTCGAATCATCATCTCCATTCGGCTACTTATTGCAGGGGGGCTTATATCGCTGGCTACTAGTGGCGTAGGGCTGGTGGTACTGCCGGCCGTGTGTATCTGAGAGTTGGTTTCGTTATTGACTGCAGAACTCCGTGGTAGCTGGTTAGCCCTAGTACCGGCTGTAGGACTATGACTGGTCTTGGCATGCTGTCATAAGTAAAAGTCAGTGATCCTATTGAGGCCTCCAGTGGAGGATTCTCCTGTTTATATGCTATCTCCTGTGTTAATATCTAATATAATCTTATCCTGCTTAAAAGCCCTAGCTGAGCTCTCTGGCTATACAATATAAGTTATCGTGATAGAACTAGCTGGCGATATATCAGCGGCTATAGAGGGACTTATTAATTCACTAATAACTGAGTAGCTCTTTCCGAATGCTATATAACTAGGTCTTATATTGAGGTCGGCTCTTATCCGCTCGGGTAGGCTCGGTGCGGTTAGTGGCAACGCTATATGCTAGGTATCGTCACCTCCATCCTTGTGACCAGGTATGATCATATCCTCTAACTTGAAGGGCTATTGATTGTCTGGTGTCTATGTAGGTTGTAATAGTGAGGTTTTACTTGGCTGGTATTGCAATAAGATATTTTGCTCGGGAATTCCGATTTGTGTATTGGGACAATGGTCGTGCGGCGTCGATTCTGATCGAGTCTCCATCTGTGGGCGGTTCTATAACTCGTTTCTAAAGACTGTGGACCTAATTTAGAGAAATCTTAACTGACTGTAAGGACGATTTTAAAAGTTATAGTCCCCATTTAATCAATCTCAGTGTCAGAAGCACGATCAACCTTGTCCGTCCGCTTAATTTATGCAATAGGTAAACACCCCCCCGGCTTTCGCGATGTCTAAACATGTCTAGGATACAATTAGTGTTGAAGTTCAGCTAAATAGGCTAACTAACTTAAAAGCTTATATATTATAATATACATAGTTCCATAGAATATAAATCTCTTTTCTAACTCAGGTGTAGAGTTTACTAACTTTCTTATATATTAGGTTCTGCTTCTTTATCAACAGTATCATGCTTAGTATTTTAAAACCATGACATAAGTTAAGGTTAAACTATTAAGCAATATACTATTTATATAAATTACTAGCCTAAGGATAGATAGAGGCTTAAATAGTCTTTTTCCTGATATTAGTATACCCTATAGACTTAATTAATCACTATATCTCTATAGGTGTTACTCTAGTATTATAGTTAAGCATATCTGTATCAGGAAAGAAAAGCTCTAGGCATCTTTAAAAATATAAGATTTTAGGTTAGACATTACTTTAGTACCTTAAAGTTCAATCAATCTCGATATATTTAATATAACTATAATCTAAGGCCAAATATCTCTTTATATATTGGCCTTAATTAAGCTCATAATATAAGACTTACTTAAAAACCTTAGTATAGATTTTTTTTTATAGCCTTGACCTAGTAATAACTAATAAATAAGACCTAGGTTTTCTAATAATAGCTATAAAAGT
>VYWZ01003860.1:0-11496 GCA_008711595.1 Fusarium xyrophilum
ATTAGAAAAAGTATAATAAACTCGCTAGCTGTTGCAAAGCGTCGCGACTTTTGTTTCTATAACCGAGCTCGCCTACGTGATTCCAACCAAGCTAACCTCGGCATGCCCGCTTCCTCCGTCACCGTCATAACATATCACACGCACCCATCCAAAATCGTAGAAGAGGAATCGTCCCGCTACTTCTTGGCCTGTATCAGCATGCGACGTCTCCTCAACAGAGTCCATCAACTACTGTATGCAAAAGACACTGGCGCCGCTTTCGATCATACTCGCTTTCCACGCATTGTGGCTGAACTCCAGCGGCAACTGGATGACTGGCGTGAAGTCCTACCAGCGTCGTTCTCCTTCAGTATCGACACTGAGGAGGCAGCAACAGCGGCTGCTGGCTTTCTTCGACAGCGATATCTCACTTGCAAAGGAGTGATCTACAGACCCTACCTGATGTGGATGCTGAGCACTAGCTACGCTGAAACGAGGGTGCCTCCAATACCAGACGCTATGCAGAACTGCAAGTTATGCCTCGATGCTTGTTTGTTACATGCATTAGATCTTCGAGGGTTTCCGCACACAGTTCTTATTGATACCAGGATATGCTCCCTGTCGTAAGTTAATCGTCACTCGGGAATCAGATCATACTGACAAAGAATAGTATGTCCGGGGCCATGCTAATAATCCTTGCGGCATCACATGTGCCTGCTCTGAAAGAGTTCAATGGTTCACGAGCGACACTTGTAGGGAGCCATCTTAAGAAGTTGTTTCGAACCTGGCGTGACGTATCATTTGGTGGAGATTCACCGAGTGTTGATCGAAGCATGTGGCTCATACAACAAGCGGACAGCTACATAAGGGATTACTATTGACTGAACTTCGAAAACATCACGAAAGCCATTGTGATTCTGTACACAGCAAGTGCACAAGCAGTTAGGGTAAAGCTTTACCTGGAGCTTACGATGTAAATTTGACTCTGCTATCCGTATATCGCAGGCATGAACAAAACTGCTGATCCCCATATACCGTGTATCGATCGAATTCTCTGTGCTTTCAAACCAATCAGACCTTGAAAGGGATGTTCAGGTAGACGCTGCAGGCAGGTTGCCTCAGCATGCCCAACCGTGATCTTGATTAGACTAATTCATATCGCCCTTACCTCCCGAGTCGCAATCCTTGAAGCTGACCTTTGGTCCACAGTAAGCCTTGCCGTCAAAGTTGCTCGCCGGTCCAATGAGGAGGTATCCGTGCCAAGTTCCGCCGTCAGTGAGTTCCAAACACTGAGTACCGCAGATCTTGTGCCCATGGTTCTTGATGTGATGCTCGGTTGCACCTGCGATGGTTTCCTGCTCGGCAGTTGTATCGCAGTGTCTACCAGTAGACTGCGGGTTATGATTGTCAACATCTCTGGGCACAATGAAGAAGTAGAGGTTCACCTACATGATATCGGTAGAAGAGGTTGCCGTTCGGGCCAGTATGTCCAGTAAAGGTGGAACAGGTCTTTTGGTTTGATGCATGCTTAATGGCAGAGCCTTCGCGCCACATTAGCTCAAAGTCTATATGATGATCCTGGACTTACTGATCTGGAGAATTCCGTCCTAAAAAGACGCTGTCAGAGGCTTGTCACTTTGACCAGCGGGTCTCTTACCTTGATGGCACCCCCGATGGTAACGCAATGAGAGGTGATAGTGATGATTCTTTCGCAAACCTTTCGAGACATCAGCACTGTGAGTAATCCGCCATGGCTCGAACTTACCGTAACGTGCCTGCGCTTCTCGAGAGGTGAATCTCCGGACTCAAAGTCCTCCAGGTGGTACAGGGCCAGAGAATCGGGTAACTTGACAGCATCGTCGATGTTAATAGCCTGGGTCTCGTTAATGGTGTCTGTCACCTCTGTGGTAGGCATAGAGTAAATAGACAAAGGTAAGAACATTAAGACGAAGAAGTTCATAAGGGTGGGTTTCATCTTGACTGGGATAGGCAACGAGATTCGCTGCAAGAAGTACACTGGGAAGAATGTATCCGGCTGATACTTGTACCATTTGTTCGAGGAAATGAGGTGCGAGTTGAAGCGCCCGAGTCACTGCTATAAACTAAATTTGAGGCCTCGGGAGTCAATGGGTCTTTATATGCTTTTGAGAAGGATCCCGAAGGATTTTGGTGATGTGACGAGAGCAAGTGCTGAATATCACAGGATTTGGAGAACGAGGGTATCTTCGGCGTGGAAGTGAGCATGCCGCTTATCCGACCCATGTGAAATGCTGTCGGTTCTACAAGCGGCACAGAAACTTACGAGAATTTTGCAGACGCAGAACCAACACACTTCCACTGTAGCCTCGGGCGGCTCTATATATGAAAAGGATCCATGTGTCCCGGAATAACGACATCTCCCGCATGTTAAGCGCCATGGCTTCACGTATAATACGATGGCGGATCCGGTCTTCCTGCGCGGGCTTTAGTGACGGATCATAGACTTCTTAGGGATGAGTTGTAGCCTCTTTATAGTTAACTCTTGGCGTTACAGGTCTGAGTTCTTATAGATAGCGGAGCTCCTGTAGATTCCTCATTGATTGTATAGTCCCAGAAGTATTCTTGGTCAAAACTGTCGATTGAGGTACGTGTAGAACCCTGCAAAACGGATTCTCGGACCCTTCTATTTCCCGAGAAGCACCAACCGAAGGATTCTGTCCCTGGAGTTCTTATATCGATGTCTTCATCAATAGTCATGATATGTTGGCTGCAAGCACAATCCTTCGTCTTTTGCAGCTTTCGATTGGTCATTGAACGATGTTTGACCTTCAATCTTTGCCGGATTGCCGTTTGGTTGTTCATATCGATCAACAAATCTGTCGACAATCCAGAAGGCGTTACAGTCCACATCGCTTCTTCTTGGTACTTTGATGTAACGATCGGCCTGGCACTGAGGAGTCCCCAAGGCTTATTGATCCTGCGTCAGCTAATACCTTTGGAAGAAGACGATGGTTGGTACTGTAAATGATGAATGAGACTTCTCTCTGGGTTGGTTGCTTGTCAAGACTGGAATTCAGCAGTTTATGGAGCCAAGGATATTATAACCATCTATGAGTTGCGTTCTAGATTTCAAGACCGTTTCCCTGGCCCTAAGTTAGGTCATTTCCAGGTCAGTCGAGTGCTTCCACGGAACCATTAGACATGCAGTGGTTCGGTACACCAGCAATTCTCATTAGGACAGAAGGAGGATCAGGAGTGGATTAGAGTAAGCATGTTTACTCGGCGGCGGCTAGTGTTGTCTAAACATAGCCCTAAACTAAATAAGCTCGTTATTCCGAGGTAGGTTTCCTGAGTTTTAAAGGCTACAGTGCCATCGTATCCGAATTCATGCAATTGTCTAGAGACGAAACTAATTTATGCTTGGGAGACGTGAGAAGTACCCAGTGAGTACAACTACCAGCATACCCGGTATGTATTTCATTTGCTACGATTGCCATTCTTCAGACGCAATTATTTATGGCATTGACTTCTCTGATGACTTCTTCCCTGGCCTTTACCCCTTTGACTACCGATGGCCCATCGAAAGCTTGCCATTGCTTGACTTCTCGTCTTCAACAGACCCAGTTCTCTATAGTTCACGGTCACCCTTCTTCTCCTTCTCCTTCTCAGCTTTCTCCAAACTCTCCAAATCCCACATCATAGACACCGGAGTAACAATAAGCTTTGGCCCACATTCTATCTCGTAGTTAAATCCCTTGGTCGGTCCAATGAGTAGATGGCCGTTCCAAACCCAAGTGTCAGTCAGGTCTAGGCATTCTGTAGTTTGAAGGGCTGCCCCCTCTTTCTTGATTTGGTGTTCGATTGCCCGTTCCACCTCGATTTGTTCGATGACGGTATCGCAGTGACCATCATCAGTCTGCTCTCTTTTAGCTCTTTCACATGAAGCTGGATAAAGATAGAAATACCTCATACTGATAGTAGATCTCTTTATTCGGGCCGGCATAGCCACTGAAGTGTCCGCAACCTGCCAGACCGACGGCATGCTTGATCTCGAAAGCTGGATAGTCATTTCAGGTCCATATTCAAGCCACACAGATCGTCTACTAAAACTTACTCCAGCGAAGCCATATTACCTTTGATATCTATGTTAGAACTTTTCTTTCGGGCTCAAAATCCCGGTCACGTTACCCTTAATCCCTCTTCAAACTCATGTGATGGCGCAATAGCATCCCATGCCCGGTCATATATCTAGAAGATCAGTTATAACTTCGTTGATAGATAGGAATTCGGCAATGCTAACAGTTCTCCGTTTCTCGGGCACCTTGTTCTTCGGCTCGCCATGCTCCAGTTGTTCCAGTGCATGGAGCAACTCAAGATACATCTCCTGGTTCACCGCACTTGGTCGGGGACCACTAGCGGAACCTGTCGCCTCTAAGATAGGCTCCGAGCAGATAGAGGTTGGCAAAGACGTTAAGAAAAGTAAGGTCATAAGCTTTGGATGCATCTTTGTTGATGTAGGTAATCAGATTCGTGACTATGAGAAGCAGAGGCACGATATACCCTGCAGCTGCCCGGTTGAACCTATCGATAGTGCCGGAGTCGAAGGAAATGTTTGGTGACATTGCAATATGTTGGGTGGTATTCCAAGGCTTTTGTGGCTGGATTAGCGGTGTTTGTTGGTGAAGGTTGAAGAAATGGGCGAAAGGTACTGGTGATAACATGTGCAGATGGGGCTATGTCAGGCGATATGTGCCGGATATCCGGCAGTGGAGACCTTGCTGGCTGGAAACGCGTTGTCACTTACGAAGTCCATCATTAGTGCAGTATCTCTCCATCTCGGAAGTTCGGCAACTCGAATGTGAAACGCGGCCACATAATCACATATCGACCTTATCTTATCGCCAACGATTACTATTTCTTAATGTTATAATTTTAGAAAGATTATGTTTTACATAGGTGCTTCCATATTTAATCTACAAACTGATTTACAGAGTACAAAGGTAGATATTAGTGAAAGTCAAGCAATAATTCCTCTGCATACTGTAACACGGTCAATTCCAGGATAGGCTGCTGAGTTACCAATCTCCAGCATCTGGCTCTCATGAAATCACGCCAGATATTCGACAACTATGAAGATTTTACTTATGTTTCATCGTGTCTGATATGATCCCTATATCCGGCACGTCTTTTGAGGTTCTAATAAGACTTTGGCAGCGCAAAACTGTTTACAATGAAAACGGTTGTTGTGCTCAGGAACTGTTCAACGATACACTTCGACAAAAGACTGACCTGACACCAATACCAAGGAGACTTCAGCCCTAATAGTGGACCGAGTTTCTGGACGGCGACTTGGGGGGCCAGAGGATTACCCGGCTTCCTAATCATAGATTCTGGTATGCAGACATGTTCTCTAGTTTGCCAGTCTAGAGGCCCCTCGACCATGCCGAGAGAAGTAGAGGCTCAGTGGCATAACCAATGGAATAACATGGTTTTAGGAAGTACTTCACTCTACCATTTATTACCATCCATCGTCATGCATAATTTGCCAGCATGGTCAGAAGTTCAGTGTGCTTGATTAGCATTTATAACAGTTTTCCGCCTAAACACTCCCAGGCTTCGAACATACTTTATTGCTCTGATCTGCTATTCCAATACACCTCCACTCTACAGTTCCTGGCTGCTACATATCGAAGAGCCGCTCTATGACTGCTCCCATGGGGTAGAGCGCGAGTGGCACGCAACAATTTCCTCAAACCTGTTCCGCTGCCGTGTAGTGAGCCAAGTCCGTGAAGTCTTGCCCCGCTCCGGCTCCGACATCCCCGGGCTGCGACACTCTAACCCCAATACGATCTGGTGCATTCAGGCTGTTCCACCAAACAAGACAAGATCAACACCAATCGAGCCACGTACATATGGATTCTAGTGGAGTCCTCTCTTCCCCGAGAGTCAATCCGAAGCACGTGTTGAGTAAGGACCAAGTCGTATCACGAAGCGGGGGCTGTGTTATCGCGGAGAAAGAATTACAAGATAAAAGTCCAATCATTCCTGAGACTTGGTATTTCAATCTATTTCAATCATTCTTCTCAAATCGTCAAAATGGGAGACAGCATTCAGCACGAGCCAAAGGGCATTTCTCTCCAACAAGATCCGTCCCGCCCGGACTACATCAACGAAGCTGTCTTTAGGAGAAACACCCTCCCCACCCGTTCGTATCATATTCCTGATACTTCAATCTCACTGAACGGAACATGGGACTTCTCTCTCGCTGGCACAGTTCTGGAAGCACCTGAACCGGGCGCAAACGATGTCGCTTACGGTGAGATCCAGGTCCCTGGTCATTGGCAGCTTCAGGGCCACGGCAAGCCCTGGTACACCAATGTTCAGTACCCGATTCCTGTCTGCCCGCCGTATGTTCCTACCGAGAACCCTACGGGAACATATCGTCGAGAATTTCATGTCCCGGCGGGCTGGGCTGCGGATTCTCAGCTGAGATTGCGCTTTGACGGCGTTGATAGCGCTTATCACATTTGGGTCAACGGTACCTTGATCGGATACGCTCAAGGTTCAAGAAATCCCTCTGAATTTGACGTTTCATCGTTTGTCAGCCGCGAGGGCCCGAATGAGCTTTTTGTGAGGGTTTACCAGTGGTCTGATGGGACGTACATCGAAGATCAGGACCAATGGTGGCTGTCAGGTTAGTGTCCTCCAGACCACCAAATAGAGTAACAACTAATCATTTCAGGCATCTTTCGAGATGTGTATCTCGTTTCCTTCCCAGCTGCCAGAATCGATGATTTCTTCCTTACGCCACACCTTGACGCTGACTACAAAAACGCTAAGCTGAACGCATCCGTTGATGTCTCTGCTCAGAAGGGCGTCGTTGTCGAGCTCACAGTCTCTGAGCTTGCAAAGAACGGGGGAGCTGTTATCGGATCTACTGAGATCTCTTTTGATGGACAGTCAAAAGCTACTCTCAGTCTTGATGTCGAGGATCCCAAGAAATGGACAGCAGAGACACCATATCTATATTCAGCAGAGATAACACTCAAGTCTGAAGATAAGCAGACCATGCTTCACAAAGTCCAGCAACGCGTTGGTTTCAGAACGGTCGAGCTGAAGGATGGCCTAATGAAGGTCAATGGTAAACGCATTCGTCTCCGAGGTGTCAACCGTCACGAGCATCACCCTCTTCTTGGTCGCTCTGTTCCTCTAGAATTCGCCAAGCGCGATCTTCTCATTATGAAGAAGCACAACATCAACGCTCTTCGTTGCGCTCACCAGCCTCATGACCCGCGTATTCTTGATCTCTGCGACGAGTATGGCCTCTGGGTCATGGCGGAGGCCGACCTCGAGTGCCACGGCTTCTACGATGCTGTTGCTCGACCTCTTGACATTCCCGAGTCAATGGACTACGGCGAGCGGAAGAAGCTCGCTTTCGGAAAGGCTGCCGAGTTCACCTCAAACAGCCCCAAGTGGAAGGACGCTTATCTTGACCGTATCCGGGCTATCCTGAACCGTGATAAGAATCACGCAAGTGTTATTATGTGGAGTTTCGGTAACGAGGCTTTTTATGGTGATAACCACAGAGAGATGTTCAAGTATGCTACTGAAGCTGATCCTTCACGACTTATTCACTATGAGGGAGATATGGAGGCCGAGACGACGCATATGTATAGTTATATGTATCCTACGGTTGATCGCTTGATCAAGTACGCCGAGGAAGAGGGTGTCAAGGACGGCAAGTACGAGAAGCCCATCGTTCTCTGCGAGTATGGACATGCGATGGGTAACGGACCCGGCTGGTTAGAAGACTATGAGCGAGCTTTCCGCGACTATCCTCGCCTCCAAGGTGGTTTTATCTGGGAGTGGGCAAACCACGGTCTGTGGAAGGATGACCACGAGGGAGCAGGATACTACGCTTACGGCGGTGACTTTGGAGATACACCCAACGACGGCACTTTTGTCATGGATGGTCTCCTGAATAGTCAGCATGAGCCTACCCCTGGTCTGACAGAGTTCAAGAAGGTTATTCAACCTGTCGGGTTCTCTTTCAAGGATGGAGAGCTGAAGATTGAGAACTGGCATGACTTTGCTGGTCTGGACCACTTGACGGCATCCTACAAGGTGGAGCAATTTGGTCAGGAGTGAGTCTATTTCCATCCAAGTAAGATGGGAGACGCTAATAATGTAACAGGTCAACACTGATTCACTCCGGGTCATTCAATATCCCTGAGGTTCCAGCTGGCGAGTCTCGTTCTGTATCTCTTCCAGTCGACGCCGAGCGATACAACAAAGACAACGAGGTCTACCTTACAGTGACGCTATCACTTAAGCACTCGACAGCTTGGGCGCCTGCTGGCCACGAGATCGCTTGGCATCAGCAACAGCTCCAGGCTCCTCAGATTGGAGCCAAGGCTGCTCTCGCCGCAAGCAACACCCTCACTTCTGATCTGTCGGTGACCGAGAAGGGCGCTGCTGTGTCAGTCGTTGGCAAGAACTTCGAGTTTGTCTTTGATCGCGCTTATGGTGCTCTCAAGACCTGGGTCTCAAACAACGTGACTCTCCTTACTCTCGACCCTAAGACCCAAGCCGCTATTATCCCATCATTCTGGCGCCCCAAGACCGACAATGATGGCCCTGGAGCCGTTCCCTACTGGGAGCGATTCGGAGTCGAGCAGCTACAATCTCAACTTCGATCTTTCTCCGTTGACGCCTCTAGCTCAGACAAGGTGGTTGTGAAGTCACATACCTTCATCACTCCTCCAGTTCTGTTCTGGGGATGGGACTGTGAGATTGAGTACACGGTGTATCTTACCGGAGCTCTCAGTGTCAACGTCATACGCCTATCACCAACAGGCTCTTTCCCTGAGCATGTTCCCAGAATTGGCCTCAACCTCTATGGCAGCAAGACCCTAGAGCATGTCAAGTGGCTCGGCCGCGGACCTGGAGAAAGCTATCCCGACAAGAAGGATTCTCAACGCGTTGGGATCTGGAACGTCGAATCTGTTTCCGAGCTCCAGACTCCTTACGACGTCCCCCAAGAGAATGGTAACAGAGAGGATACGCGATGGGTTTCACTCCGGGACTTCAAGTCTCCAAGCATTGGACTTCGTGCGACACGTTTGGATGGAAAGAACTTCAGCTTCTTGGCGTCGCACCGCAGGGATGTGACTATTCATGAGGCGAGACATCCTCCTGATCTGAAAGAGGACGATGCGGTGTTTATTAGGCTGGATAGCAAGGTCGCTGGTGTTGGATCAGGTGCCTGTGGACCCGCTGTTCGTGAAGATCTCATGGTTAAGACTGAGGAGACGAGTTTCGGATTCCTGTTGGAGCCGCTATGAATAAGATTGATAGATATTATGAGTAAATGATAAGACACAGAAATTTGAGCGATAGAGGTTGCTTTATCATTGCCCTCGTGATGCTCATTAAATTGTGCCGATCATCTGAAGCTCTGCCAGTTTGTGGCAAACTATTTGCGGGCTCCGACTTTCTTGATTCATTCAAACTTGATCAAACCTGTACATGACTTTGGAAATAAGCTTCGTATGGTTTCTCATTCTGTCTCCTACCAATAAAATCAGCATTTGGCGGCCTGGGGCTCGTTTACATCCTTCTCGTCACCATATAATTAGTTCTTAGTGCCCATTTACAGAACGTCGAGCCATACAAATCATCATCGCTAACTTGGCCGAGTGGTTAAGGCGCTGTGTTTAGGTTCTTACCAGAAACCAAACCCGCAGTGGGAAACCGCGGAGGTTCGAACCCTCCAGTTAGCACAACCAGCGAGTCACCTTTTGCTTTTTATAACTTTCGATGAACTATCAATGATGCTGAATGTATGTGTGGAGAGAGTTACATGTACCACGATACGACTCTCCATAGTCCTTTACGTCGCGCCGAAAAGTCCAACCCAGGATAAAATCCCCTTTGCAATAAATACATATCTCACGATCTGGAATGTCTTCTTCTCATTCAATCGTGGAAAATTGCAGAGAGGCTCCCATCTATCCTCTGCCTTGAACTGGAGAACCTTTCGATTCCTCCTCTTCGCTTTAGCCAAAACGTCCTCGTTGTACTTGTTGTACATTTCCGCCGAGAAGATATTGTGTGAGCCATACTTCTCCTTGCACATCTTGATACTCTTTATATTAAGTGTATATCACATCCGATCAGAAGACCAGAGTAGTCTGACCCAGTAGAACCAAGGGCTGAAGAAGAACCAGAATCTCTCCTCCGCGCTTTTGGCCCAGACTTTGGAATCGGGTCTTTGGTTGAGCACGATCTTGGCATCTGGATATGCGTCCATCATGTTCATGTCTGGTGTGAAGTACACGACAGGAAGATCGCAAATAGAGCGATGGCCATGAATGAGTTGCTTAACCATTTTTTGTCGGACTTCAGGATTCTTCTCGCGCAACGCGGCAATGAAGAGGCGCAAGCGCGAAGGATGGGGGAGGATGTCTGCCATGTGCAAGCATGGTCCGCAGCCTAGCGTCTCAAAGGCCGCTTGCGTTGATGATGTGGCAGCTCGAGGGAGCCCAGCTCCAATGACTAGGAGAGGGACCCCCTCAGAGTTTGGGTCACCCAGGCCTCGAGAATCCGTAAGGAAGCGCATCGCCACAACTAACGATAGATAAAAGTCAGATAAATTAAATTGCAGAGAGTCCGTAATCCTGTAAGAATGGGGAGCAGTCTGTTCTTAAAGCTCACACAATATTGAAGCATAGAAATAGTGCTGACGCCAAGCGGCACAGCGAATCTTATCAGATTCTTGCTAACTTTGTATCAGTATACTGACTTTCAAAAGGCTTTGCATGCTTATACTAACCGTTTAGCCTTAAATTAATTATGTAAAGCACCGGGAGTCTTCATTTCGAGTAATTGTGAGACTTGAGTTGTCTAAGTGCATAGTTAAAAACTAAAAGGACATGCTGGGCCTGGATCACAGTTTTCCAGTCCAAACAACTCGGCTTACATACCCTAAATAAACTCTTACAGCCTCGGTGGTCATTTATATGGCCTGTAGTGTAATAGCAAGCAATAAAAAGAAGAATAAAGGGTCCTTGGCTGCTGATGCCTCAGTTCAAAACATTATGGCGCTTATCGTAAGCTTCATTTCGCGGTCTCTAACTTTAGGCCATCATCACTGCGGATACTCTCGCCTGATTGCTTCTTATGGTACTCAACCTCGGCGCCAAGCGAAATGGGAGATCACAACATCTGAGGTCCAAATTCATCGCTTAGTGTCAAAAAGTACCAAACTTCAAAGCCACAATTGATAGTCCAATAGCTAAGAGTGACAATTACATCATGTAAATATCGCTAGCTATATACTAAACTAAACGAATCGGCTCTTAGATGTCGATTAAGGCCTCGATCGGCGAACGACAGATATTAGATATTAAGTAATACTACAGAGACTTTTAGAATTAGTATATTATAGTAGATAAGACTTTAAATTTATAAATTAAGCTTTAGTAATATATCTATTGAAATCATTAACTTTAATGATAAAATTAATTAATCTATTAT
>VYWZ01003867.1:0-10749 GCA_008711595.1 Fusarium xyrophilum
AATTAATTAAAGATATTA
This sequence comes from Fusarium xyrophilum, assembly GCA_008711595.1. NCBI lineage: Eukaryota > Fungi > Ascomycota > Sordariomycetes > Hypocreales > Nectriaceae > Fusarium > Fusarium xyrophilum. The sequence continues at coordinate 19 of VYWZ01003867.1, forward strand.
TAGTGGTGGTGTAGATTAGGGGGTCTGTGTTTTTTTTTTTCCCTGAGGCTAGGGTTGCTAGCCATGCTGCCATATAAGTGTGCCTGGTGTACGGAGTGGCACCGCCATATATACCGTCAGCCACATGCTTCGCCACTATGTCCTGCGAGCTACCTAGTATCGAACGATTGAGGTACGGCTTGTCGAAGATTTGTTGGAGCTCCAAGTCATACTTTGGAAAAGGGTTTTTGCTTGGCTCTTCGAACTTAGGGGATTGATTGATACCAGATACCAATGCTGAATCGGAATTCTGTGCTGGGAAAGCCCGGCTTCGTCTGTCGGAGCTGTGTACGACAATATCAGTATCAGCTGCGCCGGGCTTCCACTTCAACACAGGACAATATTTATGATGTCGTATGTGTTGGCGGTGGGCCAGCAGGTCTGAGCTTACTGACAGCTCTTCGTGAGTTTTTCTTGCCCGCTCAGTCAGCAAATAACTAACAAACAGGAGGGGCCAATCCTCTAACGGCTGGTCTACGCGTTGCCCTCATCGAAGCCCAGGACCTTTCCATTACCAAGTCGTTCTCACTCCCTTTGACCCAATTCTCCAACCGATGCAGTTCCCTTACCCCTGCGTCGGCTCAATCCCTCGAAAAAATCGGCGCATGGCGACATTTACAACGTGAACGTGTGCAGGGCTACCAGGAGATGCAGGTTTGGGATGGAGTGACAGGTGCCCGTATAGAGTTCGACTGGCCACCCAGTACGACCGGGGACAAGACAATTGCCTACATGGCTGAAAATCTGAACTTGACATCCGGCCTGCTCAAGAGATTGCAAGAACTCGGCGGAGTGGACGTCTTTGACAAGACGAAAGTGGAGAGTATTGATCTGGGCAAGGAGGCCGAAGAATTGGATCTGAGTGAATGGCCAGTCGTGCAGCTCTCAAGTGGCCAGTCACTAGCAACACGACTTCTTGTTGGCGCAGATGGGGCAAACAGTCCAGTACGCACATTCGCCGGTATCAATAGCCGCGGATGGGACTATGGTAGACACGGCGTTGTGGCAACCCTCGAGCTCGAAGGCGAGGGCTGGGGCGGCCAATTCAACAAGATTGCGTACCAGCGATTCTTGCCTACGGGCCCAGTTGCAATGCTCCCTATGCCTGGAAAATACGCTACGTTGGTCTGGTCTACTACATCTGAGAAGGCGGCTTTGCTCAAGAGTCTGAGCCTCAAGGACTTTATCGCTATGGTCAACGCCGCCTTCCGTTTGAGTCCTGTCGACATTGGTTTCATGCATACACAGGAGAACAAACAGGTAGAGGAACTGTCTTGGCGCTTGCAGCACACTCATGTTGACGCTGAGTCTCTTCCACAGGCCGTTGTTGGAGTTCAGGAGGGGAGCATCGCTTCTTTCCCTCTGAAGCTGCGTCATGCCGACACCTACATTGGCGAACGCGTCGCACTTATCGGCGATGCGGCGCACACTATTCACCCCTTGGCTGGTCAAGGCTTGAATCAGGGTCAAGGGGATGCCCAGAGCCTAGCCAAAACGATTGAGTATGCTGTCTCTCATGGTCAGGACCTTGGCACTCAGTTGTCTCTCGAGCCTTACAACAACGAGCGCTATGCCGCCAACCATGTCATTCTTAACGTTTGTGATAAGCTTCACAAACTCTACTCTGTCGAGAGTGGTCCTCTTGTACCGCTTCGTTCAGTTGGTCTTCGGGCTGTCAATGCTCTCGGCCCCCTGAGGAATTTCTTTATGGAGCAGGCTTCTGGGACTGGTACTAAGCTTTTGTAGCCTTCTGGTCAGACAGGCCAGACAGACCTTCCAACCATCAAAGCATGTACTTTTGTTTGTAACACTTGAACTGTACCTATCACACCCGAGAATAATGGAAATAAGATGATTCATTGCTATCTCGGAACACGCATCACCTCTACATAGCTTCTCGCTCGAGCACACGACGTTTGTGGGAGTATTTACCGTGGTCTCCCTATCAGCTATGATTATAAACAAAAGAAACCCATTCTAACCTTCTTTCTTTTCGAAAAATGCTTCACCTATCGACCTCACCTACGATTGGATTAGCATGATTTCTTAGTAAACGAAAGGGAGCAGGCTTACCGAACACCAGATCCATAGTGCCGATAACCGCGACAGCATCAGCCAGCAAGTGACCCTTGGAGACGTGATCGAAGCCACCCAAGTGGGCAAAACCAGGAGCGCGAATGTGGCATCGGTATGGTCGCTCGCTACCATCAGAAACGACGTACACACCCATCTCACCCTTAGGGGCCTCGATGGCAGAGTAGGTCTCACCAGGAGGAACAGCGTAGCCCTTGGTGTAGAGCAAGAAGTGGTGGATAAGTGCTTCCATGTTCTCCTTCATGGCGGATCGAGGAGGAGGAGAGACCTTGTAATCTTCAACACGGACGGGACCTGCGGGCATCTTGTTGAGGCACTGGTGAATAATGCGGAGAGACTGTCGGAACTCCTCCATTCGGCAGAGGTATCGATCGTAGCAGTCACCATTGGTTCCAACGGGAACCTCGAACTCAACCTGGTCGTAGGCATCATATGGTTGGTTCTTTCGGACATCGAAAGGAACACCAGAACCTCGAAGCATCACGCCAGTGAAGGAAAGGTTTAGGGCCTCGGTGGCGGGAACAACACCAACACCCCTCAATCGCTCAATCCAGATACGGTTATCAGTCAACATCTCCTCGGTCTCGTCGATTCGGTCGCCGAATTGGGTAGCCCACTGGTAAATATCGTCGAGAAGGCCAACGGGGATATCCTGATGAACACCACCGGGTCGAACGTAGGCAGCGTGGAGACGGGCGCCGGAAACACGCTCGTAGAATTCCTGGAACGTGTCAATTGCCAATTTTCTTCAACCACGCATGATACACCTACCATGAGCTTCTCACGCTCTTCGAAACCCCACAGGAAAGGTGTCAAAGCGCCAACATCCATAGCGTGTGAGAGAACAGACATCAGATGGTTAAGAACACGGGTGATCTCGCCAAACAGAGTTCGGATAAATTTGGCTCGCTCAGGGATTTCGACGTTCAGAAGCTTCTCAACAGCAAGGGAGAAACATTGCTCGTTGGTCATCATAGAGACGTAATCAAGTCGATCAAAGTAAGGCAGAGCTTGGAGATAAGTCTTGTACTCGATCAACTTCTCAGTACCTCGGTGCAGCAGACCGACGTGGGGGTCCGCTCGGACGATCTCTTCACCATTGAGCTCGAGAATCAAACGCAACACGCCGTGGGCAGCGGGATGCTGAGGACCAAAGTTGACGGTATAGTGTCGAACCTTTCGGTCCTGGACGGAGTTCTCGCGCGACTTCCGGGTACCGGCTTTTCGGGGCTTGGAGAGGCCGTAGGCATCTTGGGCGGATGAGAAGTCCTCGTCAACGGGGACGAGTCTGGTGCCGACGGGCTCGACAGCGGCAGCATACTTTCGCAGGCAGGTCGTCGAGAAAGGGCGGGCAGCGAATGTTGCTGGCCGCATGCACAGGCTCTTGGCGCCTCGGCTGGCGAGTCGGAGGGAAGCCATTGTGTAAAGAGTAGAGAGGGGACGGCCGTTAGTGAGACGAGATGTGTAGAGTCTCCCGAGAGGGCCTCTGGCTCGAGGTCAATGGCAGGGTGATGGAGGGGAATTCGCCTTCGTGATAGTGGCCGTCATCTCCCGCGGTCCGGGGATCTGTGTCGAAACCTAGGAGCTTTGCTCTGGGTGGTGGGTCGGACTATTATTCTTGCGGGGGCTGACCAATTAGAAGTCAACTATTACTCGTTGATTTTTCCACTCCGCGACCAACATCCCGAGTTACTGTAATTGAGAAGAGTCGTTCTACACACTTGTACGGGGTTCTATCTTGGATGGTGCAAGGCGTTTCGAAAAACATGTATTGATTGGGATTCTGCATTCTTCTTATGAAGATCAACCTTCACTCTTTGAATAACCCGAGCTCATCGCTGCGACTTAACGCTAAGAATCCAAGCCGTCATCTATTCTCTGGGCCCAAGACGAGGAATTCTCGATTCGCCCGAGCTAACAATTTCTGGATAAGTGAGAATAGTAACTCATACATACAAGGCACTTTCGATCTATGAGTTAATCTTGACTGCAAGGCGAAGACTGAGTAAACTTTGGTGATACATTTCATTGCACAATCTTGGAGCTATAAACGAAGTTGATCTTACTCCTCTGCATTTTCATTATATCTCTGAGATGAAACTTCATATACCTAACGTCATATTGAACTAGCGTTCTGATTAATATGATAAATAAATCTACATTCTAAGTATCATCTCTTCAGTACCAGGTCTGCATCTTCCTTTAATCCTATTCAGCTATATATAGTTCGCTCCTCAACAGACCGAACAGAACCTCATCTACCATTTCCCCATTCTTGCAAATAGCACCTCTCCTAGTGCCTTCTTTAACGAGCCTAGACTTCCTTAGTACATTCTGGCTTGCTTTATTGCCCCTATTGGCACACGCCTCGATCCTGTTTAACTCAGGCTATATTTCGAAGCACCATTGTATGAGCGCCTTGGCAGCTTCAGTTACATAGCCTTTTTCCTAGGCTATCTCAGCTAAACAGTAGCCCATCTCCCACATGCAGAAATAGACATCATTCTTGGCCATCATGCCTATAGTGCCTATGAAGATCGGTTCCGATAAAGGGTTCTCTATTATATTAGCCTTAATAAATATACTACAGTGTTAGATGCCACAGTGTTGACCAGCACTATCAAAGTTATTGGCTACATTGCTAATAAAATTCAATGTATTTGCCAGTATATAAGGCGATACTTCAAAAGGAGCTATTATTACCGTACTTGCCGATATACAAAAGTCCCTAGACGTAGCTAGTATCTTATCCATACAAGCAGTTATACTATATGCCGCCAGCAAATTCGTACCTAGGGAAGGAAAGAAAACTCAGGACTTTAGTCCTAGATAAATAAAAAAAATTTAGTTAACTTATATCAATTTAGGCAAAGTTTAGGATAGCTCTTGCTAAGCTTATTTTAACACCTTATATCAAAGGTCTGATGTTTTCCTTGCTCCCTGAGGCTTACCTATGTAAATAAATATTCATTAGTACTGGGTAAAAGATACTACTGGTTCGTAGTTCTTGCACAAATTCGACAAGGCATTAACCTTTTCTATACGCAACGACTATAGTAAATTGTATCTATGGCTTCCGCATCTTGTTCTATGATGCGGCTCGCTGTGCAACGCCACCTGGTGGTGAGCTATGAATAAGTAAAGTGGAATGGGAGAGGACCACCCCAAGGCTCTTTTGTGTTTCCCAATGACAACTACATATTAATTACCTATTATTATCAGCACCTGTTGGTTGATATAACGAGTAATATTTTATTATTGTAACCATTATTATATGCTAAGCGCCATACCTTCTCCTAGACGAACAAGACCATAGCCCGTTTTGACGAGATGCCAGTAAATGCCTTGTATCATATGTCATACTGGGCAAAGCAGAGCATGCCACTACGGAAGATACACGCTAGCGTTTTGTTTCCCATATGATCCACTCCATGTCAGGTCTCTACCGTTCCCTTGATGCCGAAATCTATCTCTTCTTCTCCCTCACTGCCGAGCCGCAGGAGCATTAAGGTATATATTTAGACCATAGGGGCCATTGTTTCTGCAAACGCTGCGACCAAGATCGAATGATGTAGGCCGTTATGAACAAAGGGGAAATAAAGAAAAAAGACAATGCCTCACTATCCCCGTGGGGGAGAAAACGCCGCAAACAGGCCAAAAAGAACAATAATAAACTTTTAATGAACCCCTCGCCATGCCCCAGAAGATGCAACGAACGACATCCCGCTTTGTAGTGATGAACAGTGCTTTTGTTAGGAAATGTGAGGGATGACCTAAAGGTCATGTTGTGTTACTGACAAAGGAAATTATGGCTATGACCAGATTGTAAATGTTGGAATTCGGAACCAACCCCGGAAACACCAACAAAATCATATCAAGATCTCCGAGCAATATTGACACCTGGATTGACAAAGGCTCTGTATGCAATGTCGCAAAGACGTCGCACGACGTTGGTTGTTCCACCCGTGACCTGAGACTCATCATAAATGAACTTGGATGCAACTGAGAGTCTGTTCTTAGGGTCACTCTCGTCGACATGTTGAGGAGCAGCATTGCCGTAAGGAGAATCGAAATGTGGAGCAAGTTCTCGAACAACTGCAATCGAGTAGAGAACATCGCGGTTCTCACGACCATCAAGTAGATAGCGCATTCTCGAAAGCATTTCCTCCCTAGACTTGGCGGCAGATGGACCAGTGGGATCCTCCCTCGTACGCACGAACTCAGCCAGGCTATACCAGAAATCAAATTGTCGGCTTCGGGAATTGTCAGGGTCTTGCATTGGTGAGCAGAGTGGGTTGACTGATAGATAGTCTCCACACAAAAGTGCCTCAACAACTCGGACACGGTTTTGGGTCTCCTTCGCATCACCATCGTGCGGCAGCGTTGTGGTACCAATAGCAGAAACTGCAGCGGGAGGATCGTACGCTGCTCGCGCGAGCTCCCACACAAGGCGCGTCTCAAGAATACCAGAGTAGGCCATCTGGGTTTGATCGTTGACCTTGACAGCCTCCAAAGCCTTGAGAAAAGATGCCGTTAATTCGACGAGGCGCTGTTTTTGAGGAAATGAAGGTGATCCATTTTCTGTAAAGTGGTACCACCCGGATTCGAAGAAAGAGGCAAGCCCAGGTGCGTACATTTCATGATACACCTTGGTGATTTCGTTGCGAGTCCCCTCAGTGTGGGCAACATTTTGGGACGGAGGAACTGTGCCCAGGAGATCGATGATTTCATCAATCTTCATTTTGTTGGCTGTCAGAAACGCGCGTAAGCAGATGTTCTCAACAGCAGCGCAGCAAACGACGAACAAGGGTGAAATCAATAGTAGGGGGCGCCACCTCTAAGATATTGGTTGTTGTCAGCAAGAGGCCTTTGTTCAACCGCTCTAGAGCTTTCCGCGTTTGAGGTTGATGAGAATCCTTGAAGGGCTGGGTCGATTGCGGGCGGATACTCGTATGTCGACTCGGATTTGACAGGAGGAGATGCAACGTTGGAAAAACTCGAGTCGTAGCTAAGCGAGGTGATAGACGGGTTAGGGCTTGCTGTTGTCGCGTGAGCTGTTGCATAAGAGCTTGGGAGCATAGATGGCTGGCTGCCGTATGAGTTCGTCGGTCGAGCGGTAAGGGCAGTGTTGGGCGCTATCGACGAAGGGACAGTTGAAGGCACAGAGCTTGGAACTGTGGGAGGAGTCCTTTGGCTGGGCGCAGGCTGGATATTGGAAGATGATTGACCACCCGCTTGTTGTCTGAAAATGGGGTCGTAACCGAGACACTCGCGCTTCGACTTTTTACAGTTGTTGCAAGTCGGGTGTGTTTCGTCGCACTGGGAGATGTTAGAGCTGCGTTGGGCGGGGTGCTATTTCCACCAAAAAGTAGAGAGGGGGGGTTGTGCAGCTGCCTAGGAGATGCACGGTAGCTGTGACCAATGGCAAGCTAAGCAGAGCTCCCAAAACCTCGAGGAGCTTAGACTCCAAGGCAATCCATTTACTGGAGCGCTCTGAGGTTGGAATTGGGCGATTGCGATACAAGCATTACTTGGGAAAATATGGGGTGCTGAGTGCTACGTGAACGTGAGTCTTGCTTGTTTCTGTGACCTCCTGGCAAACGAGCAAGTGCGCAAGAAGCTGCAAGCTTGATGCAGCACAGGGTTTTGGATAACCTGCTATAAGCTCACCACCTGCGACACGTATTTGAAGCCCGCCTTCTTCCCGAGTCAAGTTCTTGATTCGTCGCTTCCCATCTCGTGTTTCAAGGTCACGAGCTGCACAAGGGGAGATAAGTATGAAATCATAGCTCACCTTGATACGGCGTTTTCTGCAAGTCAGACAGCCTGTTTTTGTCCGACGTTTAATTTCCTACAGTTCAAAGTCAGCTTCTATCTCCAAAAACTTGGCTAGCTATTGACTGTTGGAACGAGGTCCCTAACCAAGCTTCAATACACACCTTCTTCGGTCCTCTGTGACCTAGAAGCCGCGGATCGTGAGGAATAGCATAACGAGCCATGGAATCGGGAAGACCGTAGCTTGCCATCGGCATGCCTTGGTGGCTATAGAATGGCACACCGCCTGACGTGGGCGCCATATGCATGTTCATCGACATGCCCTGCGGATTGGATACCGGAGGTCCATGTGGGTTTTCGATTGTTCTCATGCTAGGCAGCGGCGTACTGACGGGCATAGGACTCGGTCTGTATGGCTCCGTTGCTTGACTCGTGACCACAGGATAAGGGACATATTGGGCGGCTGATTGGCCTGCCGAGGACGCATAAGGCATCGAGGAGCCCGGATAGTTCACATGCTGACCATGAGGTAGCCCTGGGTGCTGGTTGGACATTTCTGAGTTGGGCGTGGATGTCGAAGCAGCCTCGGGGGCCCTGCTGTCGCCGTTCTGCTGAGGAACCGCGGGCGGAGCGGCAGAGGCAGCAGGAGCCGAGGCTGGCGTGGGTGACGGCACGGAAGAAGAGACGGCGAAAGGTTCGGATTCGGAGGATGCGGCGAGTGTAGAGGTGGGAACTGGAGCGGTCGTCGAGGCGGTCGGGCGGTCCGCAGCCGTGAACGGCACTGAAGCAAGCTCGGTGATGGGTGGTAGTGTCGTCTCGGCAGCAGCAGTGTTGGAAGCTGGAGGAGCGGTGACAGATGTAACTATGGGAGCTAGAGAAGGAGATTTCGATGTCGGGGCAGAAATTGTAGGATTATTGGGAGAGTCACCGTGACTCTGCCCATGGTCTTCTTGAGCCATGTTGTTTTTTAATTAGAAATTTTTATGGAGCCTCAAAGCAAAGTCAGGAAGAAGGACAAGTGACCAGGGGGACGCGACCCTGGGTCACGGAGGAAGTCAAAGTGCTGGCGCTGGGCAAGGAAGATCAAGAGGAGCCAAAGCCAGGGCGTGGCAGGGGGAGCAAAAAGGCGTGCAAGAGGGGCAGAACTCAGGACCAGGGGCCGCGACACGATGCGACGGCGATGCAACTGCCACTGAGTGCAAGGCAAGAGTCGCGATGATGGATCGGGCCAAGACCACCGACAGGTGACGCGCTAAAGGAGGAAGAGGAGCAGCAGCAGCGACAAGAGTACAGCGAAGAGGAAGATCGCAAGACCCAGGGGTCCAAGAGGCGGGATCGGAAGCGAGGCTCAGAGGCTGAGCTCCAAGATCGGGGGCAAACGGGAAATAGAGCTGGCACGTCCTGTCCCCTCGTCGTCGTCGTCAAGCATCGAAGATACTAGGTATACTGTACTGTACAATACTAGGTATACAGCAGAATAACTGGACCGCGTGGTAGTGGTAGTGGTGGGAGTGGTGACCGTGGTGGTGGTGTTGGTGTTGGCCGCCGGGTCCCAGTAAATTGAAAAATTCTAGTGGAGACGGGCCGCGCTTTGTAGGCCGATGCCCATACGGGATGATCGATACTCGACAAACAAGCGCCGCGCGAAGATGGTCCAGTGAGCGACCTGCTTCACTCTACTTGTAGAACTTATGCAATAGACGGACGGGTATGCAAACGAAATGGAGGCGAAGTATTTGCCCAGCAGAGTAGTTGGCGGAGGCAGAGACAGATACAAAGGAGAGGAGCCTCGCTTATTGAGAAGGCCGTTTGATGAGGCGCTCAAAGACGGATACGAACAAACAAACAGTTGATCTCCAAAGTTTGCAAAATTGGAGTTGATGGTTGTATGATTTTCCATTTCAGTGCCTAGCATAACGCATCAATCGAGCAAGCAGCTGAACGGAATAATAGTAGCTCAAGCCAGAGCCTCTAGGTGCGCATCGCCCGTCGAACGACAGATCTTGGCCAATCTCAAGCTTCTTCAAAGCTTTAGTTACCTTGTACCTATAAACTTCAAACAGACACGGTTACTCCATAATCTCAATCTCATGGATATAGAAATATCACCTACATATGCTCATCATCTCAAGTCGGCTACTACTTACTAACGATAATTTCTTTTTTCGCTTTTCTCCTTTACTCGCTTGACTAGACCCGTAGTATCCAGCAATTCTGGAAGCACTATAGAAGCTGTTACCGTGCCCAAGCTCTGTGGAATACCTAACCCTGTTAATGAGGCGCAATACCGGACAAGGTATCCGTATAGCATGGATGATTAGGTTAGCTTGGCAGAGATTCCGCGAGGATTAGTTGACTGTGTTTATAATACTCATATATATAGAGGTTGGGCTGAAAAGTTTTTGCCTGATTAGCAATAACCCCTATAAACCCTAACAGGAGTTTACTATTAAATTTATTAGTAACCTTCCTTAAGTAATTTTCTTACTTTTTTTTCCCTTTTAATATTAAGAAAATACTAGTTAATAAGATTATTATTTAAGCTTTAATAGTAATATTAAGAATATTTATTAAAAAAAATTAAAAGATATATTAATAATAATAATCAAGGCAGCAATTGCGCTACTTATATAGATAGACCTTAATTAATTTTAACTCTTAAGATACAGGCCTACTATAGGGGCCTTACTGTTTAAGCCTTTATTTAAAAAAGTTAAAAGCTTAATAGCCTTATATAGGGCTAATAGTCTTTATTAAATCACTGTTAATACTACTGTTTATTACCTTAGTATTAGTTATTATTTTATAGGGTAAATATACTTA